>OMPJ01045303.1:0-12448 GCA_900312935.1 Carapus acus
CACTCAAACCAAAAAAAAAAAGATTTGAGATCAGTCAGGTAATGTCAATCAACATCTGCATTAATTTTAATGAGATGTGGTGCGTATTTAACAGCTACTGTCCTGATTCAAATATGTACACTGTGTACCCTGAGGGGTTGGGGGTGTATGACTAGAGATGTCCGATAATATCGGCCCACCGATATTATCGGCCCGATATTGGCATAAAAATGTAATATCGGTATCGGGTTTTTTGGCTTTAAAACCGATAAAATAAAAACCGATAAAAATAAAATAATGCTTGCGTTACACCGAAATAGTGCCTATGCGCTCCTGAAGCGTTTACTGGTGCACATATCGGTATCGGCTGTTATCGGTATCGGTAAATTGAGAGTTGGACAATATCGGCATATCGGATATTGGCAAAAAAGCCAATATCGGACATCCCTAATATATATATATATATATATATATATATATATATACAGTATATATATACAGTATATATATATATACAGTATATATATATACAGTATATATATATAATACCTTTTCTGACCTGCACTATTTGGCAATATTGCCACCAGTGGCTGTTGCTGAATCGTAACATAAAATATATCGGTGGTTGATGTGCATTTGAATCAGCATGGGGTTAGGAGAGAATTTCCTCTTTCATTAGTATTGCAGGAATAAAAGCATTTTTTCATATTTTACCACGCTTCCTAAGGTTGAGAATGTCTATTCAATTGTTTGACGTTAAAAACTTTAAGTAAACACAAAATTACATAGTACTGCATTGCATAAATTTGACACATCAGATGCCAGCAACAATGATAGTAAATCATCAGTTGGAGGTATCACTGCGGAGGCCAAAGCTGGATATTTGTTGAACACTTTAATAACTGTGTGTTTGAGACGTCAGTGGAGGCAGCGATGAGTGAATTGAGGAAGAGGTGAGTCTCAGTATGAAACCCGTGTTAGGTTTCCGACACGTTTTTGACCACAGTTGGAAAGCACCAGCTCCTCATGTACTCACGCGCTAGGAAACACATAAAGGCAGTTACTGATTAGCCAGCTAACACTGATTACAGGGCGGCCAGTCCGTGTCTGTGCAGGGCCCTGTACGTTCACCCCGCTTACCCTCTCAGCAATATCGGACCCAGCTGCCATTATGTGCTCTGTGCGAGCGTCCCGATGACGTATCTTTTCGCTTTTGTCGGAGCTCTGACTCTGACCTGCTCATGTCGCGGCCATCACTCCAGGGGGCGTATGGCCTCTAGCACGGGGGACGCTGACTCAATAAAAGAAGTCTTTATGAGCGGCTATTAGACGGCGCTTGATATCACTAAGGTCAACGGCTAGCTGAAGTACACCCAACCACCATAATCACTCTGCTTGATATGGAGCCATAATTACAGAGCCGGGGACGCTTGAGATGAACAAACATTCATTCACAGGGGTAAGAGGGACATTTCGATAAAGAGGTGGGATGTAGGGGGTGGGGAGCGGGCCGGGGAAGGAGAGGGAGGCTTTGAGGTGATGGGCTAAAGGAAACTGAATTATGGCCCTGTTCAGGTCTGTTATTATTCTGTCAGACATGTAAAACACATGGGAGATCAGACAGGAGGGAGTGGGGCGGAGGTAGAGCATTAAGCATGAATCTGGATAAAGGCACATTACAAATATGCAACAACGAGAAAATTGCCCCCTAGTACTCAAGACTTGCTGCCTGAGGAGCAAACAAGGCATCTCTTAATGGTGTCAGCAGGCCCACTGACCCTCTGAGGCACACCTTTGACACCATCTTAAGCCGCGACCTGGTTGCTAAGCAGACTGAAAGTGCAATTGATGCAAGAGACAGATGGTGGACAGTGGGTTACTGAGTAGATTGAAATTTAACAAGTAATGACTGAACTGTTGAAAAGACAAAAAACTAAAAACCATAACTAATGTTTTTGCAAAACTGGCAGCGGTGAAGCTTTGAAGCAATCAGGGGTTACAAGGTCACTAGAGAAATCCCTCACTACCTCCCTCCTCTTGTTATTGTGAGGACATGCTTGAAGTGCTGAGCAAAACATCTCACACTCACTCAGTCAACTTGGAATTGCTGTCATCCAGGATTGGACAGGACAGGGTTGAAGTATTTATTTGAGCCACTGGATGTACAGCAAATCACGAGTTTTTAGCATAAAAAAACAGCCTGTATGGTGTTAAAGGCCCTCAATGCGTGTGTATCTGAGCCTTACCTGTCTCAAAGACGTTGCCGATGACAGAGCCCCTTTTCCCCCGACTGTCTGCGTCTTTCCACGCCAGAGCAGAGCGATCCAGGGTCACCTGGACCTGCCGGTGCTTGTGGAAAAGCTCGCCTGTCATCAGCGGCCGGCCCGGCTTCTCCGTGACGTCGCTCTTTGGGCCCATAACGCGACTGACCCACCCGCACTCATCAACTACTCCACGGGTCCATGAATTTTCTTTTTCTATTTTAAACTCTTACTTTACTCTACCGGCATATCACACTCAGGCGATGCGGTGGAATATGTACGGAGCAGAGTGCGTGTGGACGCACCGGACTGTCAGAGGAGACAAGCCACTGCACAGATCCTCTATTAAGATGATGTCTCACTCCGGCCTGAAAAACAGTCAACACACATTGTTACTTTCTTGTCCATCGTGTGACAAATAAAAAAGAATGCGTGTTTTGAAATGGAAACGTTTAATTTGTTCAACATGGGAAATTTTCAATGGCAGCTGACCTGAACCGTAGTGCCCTCCAGTGCAGATTTGTCATGCAAGATGATATCCAAACTTCAGTTGCAAGAGTAACCTAAAATAGCAGAAATAGCGTAGTCAAGGCGTTGGTTAATATTTTTCCGGCTGATTTTAAGCCTACGTACACAGCGGCAGAGATATCGTTAAAAAAAAACAGACAGAGTGAGGCCTCCTACTAGAAGCGCACTAAATCCTGCCTCAGCACATTGGAGGAACACATGAACGCTCCACAGTTTTAATCGCATTTCAGTTTACATCCCACACATTCTGTTTCATCTAGCCCACCATCTACTATCAGGACTGCCACTGGCCTGTCTGACAGCAAAAATGTTCAGACCGGAGGAATGCTGACGTGCCTAAATAGAGCAAAGCCAATCCCTCAGGCAGGCTTTTTCTAATCAGCAGGGGTCAAAGTGTTAAGCAGGAGAAAGCCCATAGACATTATCACAATTGTGTTAAGAAGAGCACAAGTGCAGTCGATAAGATGCAGTTTTCTTAATTGGAGGCTGCAGTAATTTCCCCATAATAGAATATCTGCCAGCTGATAATCTTTTGGTGGGTTTAATTCCAAAACACCACATTGACTCTAGCCAATGTTGTTCTGTTGTGAAGATTTTACTTTGAATAATTCCTTTACACAGCAGATTACATCAAAGCATAGGGCATGTATCTATCTGTATCCTTTGAATTAACATGAGCATATATTTGGTGGTGAGAAAGAACTTTCATGGCACCACATTGTCTTGAGCACAACTAGGTCATGGAAATTTACTTTTTAATTAAATCTATTAATCTTTGGATGAAGTTGTCGAAACTCACTGTCCCATGAAGGTGGATGCTGAGTGGCTGGGAAGGACACAATAATGTATTTTTCAAGGTAGCTGGATTTTTTAGGGGAGGGCGGGAGAAGGTTTTGACAATTATTAGTATTATTATTGCACTAACCCCATTGCTATTCGTCGTTTTTGCTGCTCCAAAGTGACACGACAGTGATTCATGCTGTGATTCAAACAGAGGATTCCCCTTGTTCTTGCGGGGAGGTAGTTGTTTAAATGTGAAGTAAATGCATCTGAAGCACAATAAGCGATTTGTCGTGTGGCAAAAAGGTGACATTGTGGAGGACTGTCAATACTTTTGTACTCATTTAACCAAAGCGGAGGCAAATGAACGATGACGACAGCGGGTTCTCAGGTCACCTACCGCTCAGTCTCACTTCTGATTGGCCAATAGTGTGGTAACTCCTAATTGACCAATCGCCACCACGCTTGTTCGTCGGCGAGGCAGTATCAACATGGCAGCTTTCTGAGTTTTGGAGGAAGGGGGCTTGGTGTAAATAAACACAAAATTATCCTTTTCGTCATAACGACAGCGCTCGTGCGTTTGAATTCGGGAACGCTCTGCTCACAGGGAGAAAATGTCGAGTGACGGAAATAAAAAACAGTTCTGGAAAAGGAACGCGGCGAAGGTTCCTGGCAAGTGAGTGACGTGTTTCATCCTGTTGATTAGCCTAGCATGGTTAGCTTTGCACATTTTCACACCTCTGCAGCGCATCTTTAATCCGTTTGTTACACCGGTTTAACTCTGCGTAATGTAAACGCTATCGCCCCTTTGACGGACAGTACAAGAGCGCATTGAAATGTCTTTAAACAGTGGCAATAGTTACCCTGAAAGCTGCGTTCCTCACTGGTTCCTTAGCATTGCTTGCTAATTAGCCAACCCATGCAATAATCTGTACTAGATTTAATATAACTCTTTCAAAACGGCCGATTTGCAGATCTGTTGCCCAAGAAGCAGTTGTGCTTTCTGTCATTCATTCACGTTTTCTTCTTCGCCCTGCCAGTATCCAGCATGTTTACGGAGCGCAGCATCCCCCCTTCGACCCCCTCCTCCACGCCAAGTAAGTTTAAACTCCCGGCAATGTTTATCGTCATCATTCTCATCGGCTGTCAAAACACTGCTATTGCGCAACGTTGGTGTTGTGACGCTTGCTGTCAAATTTGGTGACCTATTTACATCATGTTTGACTACGTTGCGCTTTATTGAACCACAACCTACTCCTTTAACCCACAGCTCCTCAGTATTGCCACTCGTATTATGGGCGAAGTCTACAGCCAGTTTCTGTTTACTTGAAAAAGTATACAGGTGTACTGGGATGTTAAATTGTTGTTTTCCATCCAAATTATTTTGTAGTTTGTGTAGATCAGTCATACTAGATTGCTGTACAGACTGTCGAGGGAATATCTTTTTCGAATATTTTCTTACATCTTACATCACATCTTAGTGCTCACGCAGGAAATGCTGGCATGACCTGTTGCTATTTTTCAAGGCTGAATTTGCAGTTGCATGGGGGTTATTGGCATAGTGACAGCGAGACCTACAGTGTAAGATGTGATCAACTGGTATATTGTACAGTTAGAATAGACACATAAACTTACAAATTTTTATGTTGTACTTAGATATATACATATATATACAGTATATAGCACCAAAGAACACATTTCCTTGTCTGGTATTAAATTCCTGCTTGCATGTGGCAAAAGCATAGGCATATATGTTGGATTTCTGTCTGATTTACATGGAAACTGTAGTAATACATGAAAAGCTGTTGCTCAGCAAATCTCCCTCAGTAATGAGGTCCTGCATAAGAACATTGAATGTGTTTTTTTATCAGTTGCGTCTGAAATGCACTTACCAAGGTTGTTGTTCGTCATGTTCTAGGTGCCCTCTGAAAAAGACCATGTAATGTCACGCACACGTTTCAGAGAAATCTGACATGTGTCTGATAAACTGTAAAACTATTTGGCTGATAACTGACATTTTTCTCCACAAGCGATACCTTGAATTGCCCTTCGTGAGATGTTGCTGTAGATGCAGTTTACTGACTTTGATTATGTCCTGGCAACTCCTCAATGGCAAATTGGTGATTGTGTACACACAAGAGACAGAAAGTTCATCAGTGATTGATATTTTTGGCAGTTGATTCTGTTTGCTGTGCCACCCTGCCCTCAGAGCTGTGCACGGATGCACACACACACGCACACACACGCACGCACGCACGCACGCACGCACGCACGCACGCACGCACGCACGCACACACACACACACACACACACACACACACACACACAGTAAATATAAAAAATATTCAGTAAATCTAAAAAATTCAGTTTTTAAATCAACAATGTATATGCAATACTGTGTACATTATGAAGTGTACTTGCATTGACAGTGGTGTTTTTCCACTCCAGTCATTGTTCTTGCATGTCCTGCAGCAGCAACAGGAAGGCTTTACAAAAGCTGCAGTTGTGTCAAAATAGAGCTGCTACATCAGCAGAAAACAAAATGCATTCCACACAATCCTGGTTGTTACTCAAGACAAACCAATAGTTCGGATTTTGTGGGGAGAACTGTTTGGCAAACTTTGTGAAGTGTAACTGTATTGTATTGCCTTAGGTTAAAGGTGTTGTGCTGGACCTGTTGGTGGCAGAGTTCAGGCGGTAGAGTGGTTGTCTAGACATCAAAAGTTTGAAAAATGCTGAACCCCAACTGCTCCCTGGGCGCCATACGGAGGCAGCACCTCCTGCTTCTCGGCGAGAATTGGTATGAGCCGGAGATTGAATTTTTCTCATAGGGGATTAATAAAGACCGTAAAGAATTCCTGTAGAAACACAAACGGCAGCAAGAAATCCCAGGGGGGTCGCAAACAGCTTCCGAACAGCCAGGCAATCGGACACTTATATTGAAAGCCTTGTTAGGCCGCAGCCTCGTATCAGTGGAGGTAGTAAAACGCACCAAAAGTAACCAGGTGTGTCATAAGCCAGGAGCCTTGTTTGTTTGTGTTGTGTAGGCATCCCCCAGAGTGTTTTCACAGGATTTTTACTGCCATACTTTTTTGGTTTAGTAGAAATCAGCAACATGCTTAGCTTTATTTAGACGTGTTTGCATTCACAAGACATTTTCCTCTGGCTGTTAAGTACGGGATAATGTACGCGTCGGAGGTCATTGTTTCGCAGAGGGGGGGGGGCACCTCTCGGTGATTATCTGCAACAATGACCGACGACAAGGGCATTATCACGCTTATTACGCGGCTTAAAACATTAATGAATAATACAGTTGTCAGAAATAGTTCATAACAAGGCTACTTTCATTTTTCTGCAAAAGTGTAGGCTACGATACTTTCGTCTTCGCAAGAAAATAGTGCCGTAACGGCTACAGGTACTCTGCTTTTACATTCGCGCTTCTGTCACTTCCACCGACGTGTGTTTGTCGCCGCAGCTTGAAGTACACGTATCATACTTACCCACGCATTGAAAGTTTCATACTTCCCAAATATGCTGAAAATAATTTTTAAATTGCTCATGTTTGTTCTGTGACGAAGCGTGACGCGGGCAACAGTACGTAAACAATCCGGAGTGGAACTACACGCTTTGGCGCGGTATGATATGAATGCAGGAAGTTGACCAATAACGGCCAATCAGAACCGAGCATTCACACAAGCCGTGTAATAATAGAAATCAGCAACATGCTTAGCTTTATTTAGACGTGTTTGCGTTCACAAGATATTTTCTACTGGCTGTTAAATTCAGATATTGTCATGAACCACATGTACACAGTATATTACGTAAATTAATCACAAAATGCATGTGACGTTGGGCGGTGGCATTTGTAGGCACTGTTGTCTGTGACGGTGCTGTGGCTCTGTTGTTAATTAGGGTCAAAGCTGTCGTGTGCGTAAATGTGGGTATTTGTTTGTGTATTGTTCGCAGAGGTGCGAGGTCTTTCTTTGTCAAATGCCGCACCAGCCATAGAAACGTCAACACTAGCAATATTTGTGAAACTCCATTCATCCAGAGAGAGATGTCTTTTCTCCCAATGTGCCCTTGCCGCAGGGTTCGGCGCTTTGCTTAAGGACACTCAAACATGGCTTGAGGACAAATCTGGACTTGAACCAGCTGAACACGAGTAGCCCGTGGGACTGTGTCTGTTGTGCCCTCATCATCACATGACGATAGTCTCCCTGTATGTCTAAACTGAGATCCCCGTAGACCCCGGGCCACCAGACAAAGCGTTAATTCAAAATCTACTATTTTTATATTTCTGATGTAATCCTCCATCACGATTCATCATCGCTGGCACTTTAGCATGATTAATTGCAGGCAGCGCCACCAGTTTTATCAAGTAAAAAAGAAAAACGAAAAAGGGTCTTGAATCTTGAAGGGTCATTCACCACACAATCACAGTTAAAGGTGCTGCGGTGATTTATGTGGAGGTGGAACGTTCAAACTTTTTTTTTTTTTTTTTTTTTTTTTTTTCCCCTCTGTTTAAAGCCGTCAGCACATTCCAGCCTGGCACCATAATGATACGGGGGTGCAGTTTGTGAAAGTGGTGTTGAGTTTTGTAAATGAGATTATTGTGAGTGATTGAAAAATGTTGTTAAATAGATAAATGGGTAGCCGTGTACGTGGATGCTTTTTGTTGATTAAAAGAAAAACAACAAAAAAAAAATCTGTCTAATATCACGGCTCTCAAGCACGGAGGGTGCAGTGTTGCAATAGTGGATAATTTTGGCACAACAACCACTCAGGCTCTGTAGGCTGGAACAAGTTAAACCTGCTGGACACAAACCTGGCAATCTAGCTTTCTGAATTTCTTTGATCATGTAGTCCAATATTATCTGCTCCCTAATCTGACCACACTTTGGCAGAATTTCTGGTTCTCAACAGCCATTTTTAGAGGGATGACTCAGATAAAAAAATCCAGGAACAAATAAACCAAGCAGCAAACAAATGAAGTACCACACACGTGTTGAGCGAGGCGAAGAAGGAGAGCATTACGTAAAGGTCCTCTCTTATCTTCTCTGTCGTAGAAGTTGGACTGGTTTGGTTTTCGTCTGTTCACTGAATGCGTGCAAACACTCTCTGTTGAAAGTCACGAGGAGACTCAGAAATGAGCAAATTTCCTCCATCCCCACAGCAGTTTGTGTCACAGCACTCCTTGCTCTGTTCCCAAGCTCCCTCCCTTTTCCACGCTGCAAAACAGGAAAGGTTACATTTAATTGAATTTTATTTCACAGGCATACTTTGTTCCCGTTAAATGGGATGGCGCCCTTGCACAGAGAAGAAATGAACTGGCATACAGTGATGTCGATTTGTTCGTGTTAGGTGCCTGTGACCTGGTTTTTAAGAAGTTGGCTAAGGTGCTCACTTGCGTGCCCCTCTTGGTTCTTCTGCTTTTGTCTCCCACTTTGTCCTCCCGTCCCTCCCCACCTCACCTCTTCTACCCCTGCCACGCTGCCCTTCCACCCGTCTCCCAGCCTGATCAAAGCGGGTAACAGGCCTCCTCCAGCCACACCGGGCAAGCCCAAGAAGGCCACCACCTTCCAAGAGTTCGAGAGCATCACCAGCGACGCGTGGGACGTTGGGGACGACGACGACGAGTTGCTGGCCATGGCCGCGCAGAATCTCAACATAGAGGTGGTCATGGAAACGGCCAACAAGGTCAGCTGTGCGGTCACCTTGGCTTTGAGTCGTCCGTGACCAACTGAACAATAACGTTATTGTTTTTATTTTCAACTCAAATATTCCCCCTCAACCGCGCAGGTGATCGAGAACCACAGTAAGCAGCAGGAGCGGCAGAGGCAGGATGACACGATCGAGCTGGAGCAGAGGGAGCCCGAAGTGCCGGAGGAGGTGGCCGATGAGGAGGAGGAGGAAGAAGAGGAAGAGGAGGAGGAGAGAGCGGAGGAGGGAGAGGCGAGCAGCCCCGACGTGTCGTTCGCCTCCCATGGCAGCCATTCCGTCGACGGTCGCCTGGTGAAGTCTCTCAGTGAAGCTCCCATCGGGTCACCCAGAGGTCAGCCTGCTTCACTCACTGTTTTGACTCATTTGCATACTGTATGTCAGGGAGACAGGGAGACCATCAATATTCAGCTCTGTGCGTCATGTGAAAGTAAATAGACAGTTTTAATTCTAGGTTTTTGATTTACCGACACCTGACAGCCGCCCACTACAAGAGTTGGCATTTCACATTAAAAGATAGCAGCCAGCCTCTCCGTCGCTCCTCTTTTATTTACCCATTTGGCATGAACAGGTACTTTTGGCGCACCTCGCATAATTATGTCAGTCTCCACTGTCGCCTCTCTTGTCCTTGTTATCAAAATAAATACGACTCGAGATGGGATTCTGTCACCTGCAACAAGGAGTAAATTGTCATTTTTGGGGTGATTGCTCCTCTTGCTAATAGCTCTTTGTGGCTTAAATTAATCACAATGTTTTGTGACTGCCAGTGACAGAAGAAACATCTCCTGCTCTTCATGTAATGATCTAAAGTAAATTACAAGTCAGTTTGAAAGGTACATATAAATCCTGCAGAATGTGTCGGTCACCTTTGATGAGTTTTGGTTTTATCGCTACTCAGAAACGGTCGCAGTCCCAATCGGTGCAGTGTGTGTGTGTTTGATGAATATTTGGCCTCTCAGACTGCCTGTCGGCTCGTCTGGCAAGTCACTCACCCGTCTGTCCCTCTTGACCTGCTGCCTCCTTCAGCCAACAGATTACACAAGCGGCCTGTTTCCTTCAGGCTGTGATTTTTTTTTTTTTTTGAATCTCCCCAGAGAGAAACGCCACACAAAGTGCATTTTGTGGAGTCAGAAAATTTGCACTAAATTGGGGGATAGAGCACACAGGAGCTAAAGACTTCATGCTAACAAGTTGTTGTGTTTGCAGTCACAAATGCTGCCACAAGCAGCTAAACAATCGAGTAAACACTCGGACAGATTGGTTTGGAGGCCGAGGAAGGTCACCTGTTGTTTATCTCGGCTTTGCCTCACCTCCACAAAATCAAAGAGAGCCTTTGTTTTCTTTCGGTTTGAGGCGACTCAGCTGGCAATCATGTTCTCATGATTTGATGAACAAACGTGTATAACACCGACGATTGTCACAGACGGAGTATCTACGTGAGTCCATTGTACATCAGATCTCTCGCCATGCATTTGATGAAGTCTCGCTGGGCTGATATAAATACGCAATATGCCTGCAACTCCAGGCACATTTATTTGGTCCTTCTCGCTACAACCGTCCGCTCTTGTCTCACCAACAACCAAGAGTGCATTTACCACCGTTTCCCTAGTTTTCTTCCATCACAGCTGCTGAAATGTACAACCTGCGCACACACAACCTTGTCCAAGATGTTGTTGATTTCTCAGACAAGAGGTCACACCAGGGGCCCACCGCTGCCTCCGGCACTTCCCTGAGTTGTCCAGCCCAGACAATCTATTTACTGTAACGGCTTGTAGTGAGGCTCTTTGCTTCATCTGTCAGTGTGTTTTCCTTCCTTTCCGCATTTATGACAAAAGCTGTGATGGTATCTCTGAGTGATGGCGCCGGCTGCTCCTCAAAGAAAATGGAGGTGTATTCCTCTGCTGGATGCATTGTGTACTCCATTCTGTCGCCTTCACTTTATACTTCCAGACAGAGTGAATGCTGTTTATGAAAGTATTTCCGGTTAAGCTGCATTAAGGGTTCCATGACAATCATTTGCCACGTTGCTTTAAATAGCACTGCTGCGTTTGCAGTCGAGGAGAGATTTGTGGCTTTTTATTTGCCTTTACAACAATGGGAAATACGTATTCATATAGGCCGCATTCCAGTTTGTGTCCATCCTGCCAAGGATTTGTGCAAATCCATCGTGTGCATTCAAGGTCCCTGATTTGTGTTTGCAAGATTTTCACCTCAATCGCTAATGGCATCAATGCAAACACTTATTACAGAAGCATCCTTGACAGCAGACTGGTTGTTATACCAGTTTATTACACGGCTTGTGTGAATGCTCGGTTCTGATTGGCCGTTATTGGTCACGGAACAAACATTGGCAATTAAAAAATTATTTTCAGCATATTTGGGAAGTATGAAACTTTCGATGCGTGGGTAAGTATGATACGTGTACCTCAAGCTGCGGCGACAAACACACGTCAGTAGAAGTGACAGAAGCGCGAATATAAAAGCAGAGTACCTGTAGCCGTTACGGCACTATTTTCTTGCGAAGACGAAAGTATCGTAGCCTACACATTTGCAGAAAAATGAAAGTAGCCTTGTTGTGAACTATTTCTGACAACTGTATTACTCATTAATGTTTTAAGCCGTGTAGTAAGCGCGATAATGCCCTTGTCGTCGGTCATTGTTGCATTGTTGCTCCGACGCGTACATTATCCCGTACTTATCTTCAAGTAGAACGACGTCAAGTCTTCGGGATTTCTTTAGATTTATAATTGGTTGCACATGCGATTAAGAAAATGTGCGTGATGCGTGGACCCACTCAGGAAGAGCTTTTGTTTCTCTAAGATGCACACTTGTGCAATTGCGCACTGATCCCACTGTCGCAGCGCACAGTTCGGCTTTTCGCGAACAATTCGAGGGAGGTAAGAGTGGTGAGGCGGGGTAAATACTGTGCAGGGATTGCTGCAGAGTGTGTTTGCCCAGACACATGAAAAATTAGCGGGAACATTGGTCCACGCTATAAACAGGTGTCTTGTGTCTTTATTGGGTGTGTCCGCGCCTGTATCGCATTATACTTATTGCTTTGTGAATAACCGCCGGATAATGACGGCACGCATTTAGCACAGCGCTTCATTGTCAGTCTGATTAGCCTATCGAAAAGTCCCAGTCAAACCCATCCGGCTGGTTAGCAGCGCAGAAGAATAGAA
>OMPJ01045305.1:0-10911 GCA_900312935.1 Carapus acus
CAGGATACATATATATATATATACTGTATATATGTGTGTGGTGTGTGTGTGTGTGTGTGTGTGTGTGTGTGTGTGTGTGTAAATGTATATGTGTATGTATATGTATATATACAGGAATATGTACAAAAAGGCATGTACACTATATTTACACTGTAATGTTTTTTTTCTCTTTTCTATTAACGTTTAAAATGAATGTATCTCGTGTTGACCCGGCCCATCTGTCAAATTTCAAAAGCCAATGTGGCCGCCGAGCCAGAAGGTTTGGCCATTCTTGCTTTAAGCCGAGTGTCATTTGAAAATGGCACGCAAAAAAAAAAACAACAAACACAAAAACAGCCTTGGACAGTTGCGGGCTGGTGCCCAGGCAGCTGTCAGTGTAACGGTAAAAGGCTCACAGTCACGTTGCGAGCAATGAAATGAATCATAAAGCCACAGGAATAAACAGGGACAGCATTTCCTCTATGCGCCGGCTCGCGCTCAGATATGACACACAAAGCTGTAAAATAACTTGATGTTGTTTTTTTCACCCCTCCCCCTTGCGCGCTGATGAATGTTCTGCCTCCGAGCTTAGTCACCGCCTGTAAGGGACGATATGAAATGACTTCTCCCCTCCTGACTGTGTGTGTGTGTGTGCGTGCGTGTGTGCGTGTGTGTCCGCCAGCGTGCTCTCCGAAGGCCCCTGCGTGTCTCTCCAGCTGCGTCGCCGCCCTCCGCGACCGCCGATCCGCTTGGCACGTGTCTCTCCTCGTGTGGAGTCATCGCTCACACGGCTCGCCGCACCGCCGTCCCTGTTAATTTATCAGGCAGTCACGACGGCTGACAAAAAAAAAAAAGGTGAAGAACAAGGTCGCCGTGCGTAGAACGGAGGCGTGGCAGATGCCGCCCGATGGCAGCGGCGAGATGATTTTTGACGTAAACAACGCACGTCACGTGTGGGTTTTCAATAATGTGTAATAATGTGCGTAAATATGTCATTTGATCTGTGATGTGCGTCTGTCTGTGCAGATTTCTGGCTGTGTTTACATTCCCGCTCCAGATTGACGCATCGTTTACATCATCACCAACCAGCAGCGAGCAAGAATTGAAACGCACTCCCCGACCACTGAGATAAATTAACATTTCTCCGTATTTGTGCAGGTAAACAGACCTGAATATGTAAAGTAACCTTTTAGACAAGAATGCCTTTTTGGGACGGATTTAGCCTCCATCAGGCAGAGTGGCCTTCGGATATCGAAAGTATCCCACTCGTTAGGGTTTGAATTAGAGAGCCAAAGAATAAATAGAGAGGGAAATTAAAGGTTCGGAAATTTTTTAAAAGGCTTAAACGACAACATTGCCAGCAGTGAGAATAGGCAATTGGCCACACGCTGAGGTTGACCCCAATTATACATTCAGACCTGCGCCAACCTGGGTCCACTTTAAATTATCCGTCAGAGCGATGCAGAACCTCTCTCCTTGCTGTTCCAGAGGCTGGAGATCAGGGGTGGCAGAACATCTGGGCTCAGGGGCCACGTTGATTTTTAAATTTTGAAAGACGGGCCGCTTTGGATTAAGGGTGCAGACATATCAAAGAGAAACCGAAAAAATGCATTAGGGTGATACATTATTTACCTTTTGATTGGACCAGTTTTGTTGTTCACCCAGCTTTGCCAGTGCATCAGATCCTCCCACTTCATCATCACTGCCATGTTGCTATGTTTTATTTTCACAGTTTTACATTCTATTTTTGCTGCTATCATTTATGAATGTCCTACACTGTATATATTCCTGTATATTTCTTCTGTATATAGATTTTTCTTCTTTTTGCCTTTTCTTTTTCCTACTTTTGTACTATTTTGCGCTGTAACTCTAAATTTCTTTACTTTTTCCTTTTTCTTTTTTCTTTTAATTTCTTTCCTTTTTCTTTTTTCTTTTTTCTTTTAATTTCTTTACTTTTTCTTTTTTCTTTTTTTCTTTTAATTTCTTCACTTTAAATTCATCACACAATGTAAACTGCCATAATGACAATGAAAGAATTCCCGATTCCTGATTCCAAAGTCTGATCAGGAATCAGGAATCAGGAATCAGGAATCTTTTATTGTCATTACAGCAATTAAACTGCAAATAGTTCAAGTAGAGAAAGAAGAAGAAAGTTTGTTTGATGTTTGATGTTAGGTTTTTTTTTTTCGTTGTTTTAGTTTGTTTGTGTTGAATGCAGTCAAAATTGTGAATTCTGTACCAATCTTTGGTGGGCCGCATCAAAAAGACCATCGGGCCTAATGTGGCCCACGGGCCGCAGTTTGCCCACTGACTCTGTAGATCCTCTCTTGTGAGCGAGACCTTTCCACCTGTAAGATATGGTCAAGCATGGCTAAGCTCACATCAAGGGAGGCCGAGACGAGGACGCGCGGCCGTAAAAAGAGGAGCGGAGCCGTCTCGGGAGCGGAGCCGATTGAAGTGGTGACCTTTTTGGTGGGAGGGTGTAAAGAGGGAGGCCAGCAGACTCTCAGTCAGCTGTCAGATACTGCATCCAGCCTGGCAGTGGGAGTAGGGCCCTGACACCAACCTCCTACCGCTCTGCCCTGTTTGTGTCATCCATCCCTCCCTCCTTCCATTCCGCGCCGACTCCCATGCGCGCTTCGCACGCCACGCGCGCGCCCACGCCCAGACGTGACGAGCATACCGCCGACATAAACACGTATGTGCGCACCAATACAAACGCATATCGGGCCCGCGTCGGATAGGTAACGTGTCCACAAATAGCCGGGTGAGAGTTTGGGGGGAGGTACACACGCACACACACACACACACACAGACACACACACGCGAGCCTCCTGTTGAGGTGCGATAATCAGCTTTGTGGTAACAGCAAATGGCCTCTGAGTGGCAAGGCAGGTAATCATTCCACTGAGTGTTTTTGTGGAAGAAGAGTGCTTTTCTGGCCTTTTCATGCATCTGGGTCTGTGCCCGTGCCCGAGTGTGTGTGAGTGTCGGTGTGTGCGCTCTGCATACTCAAACAAAAATACGCTGCCTGATTCAAGATGTTCCGGCTTTAGGACTTACGCTATTTATGGGAGAAGCAGCGCCCATCACTTACTTAAATAGAGATAATACAGGTTTATATTTGTCAGTTATGATGGCACGCATGAGCAAAACGCATTACAAATATGAAAAGGCCTCACGTTTCCCGACAAATAGGCAAGTTTTAACGCTGGTGAATACCGTTACAAGTGCCTCACATCATGTCACGTCGCAGTGGAAATCACAAATACGCGATTAAGTTTGGTCAAGTCTGTGTATCACAGAGTGAAGTGTAGAATTGTTTCACTCCTGCAAAGGTGACCAGGATACAGAAGCAGGTGTAGCACTTAGTTCTCTGGCTGTTTCCGGCACAGTGATAGAAACAGATGCGTCTCTCCGGCCCGTTCCCACGTTATCTCTCCCTTTATCTGCGATGACATCTCTGCAGGCCTGCTTCAGATGCACCTCAGCCAGTCGTAAAGGCATGTCGGTACATTGCGTCTCTCGTATTTTCATATTTGCGCCTCCCCCACCATCCACCGCCCCCACAATGACGCTTGTGTCCCGAGGCCAACGCTCCCTTCACAAATAATCAACTACCAAGGTTGTTCTACGAGTATTTAAGGCAGTTATCCAAGAGAATGATTCTATTCTCATCCTGCGAGGAGACTAGATGCGATCAGGGGATCGACACTTACCTCAACCTTAGCCCTAACCCTAACTGTAATCAAACCAGGCACCCTCCAATCCAGCCTGGATCGCTGACATTCTTATAACCTTTATTTAACCAGGTGAGTCCCATTGAGATCAAAGATCTCTTTTCCAAGGGAGGCATGGCTAAGATGGCTACAGCATAGTTGCAGCACACTACAAACCATAAACACCATAAAAAATTTACAACATTAAAACTTGCCAACATGAAGCGCAAGCATACAGACAAGGTTGACTGCACCGGGGCTTTAAACTCTTGAGGTAACTCCTGTTATGATTTGGCGTTATACGAATCGAATCGAATCGAATTGATTCCAAACGAATCATATCAAATCGAATCAAATTGAATTGATGAAATCATTGCAGGCTACCTTGTCTTCCTGTCATCTCACAGGATCCTTGTGCACCGTCCATCCCAGTTTTGGAGTGGTGTTTGGCGATCCGCAGCCGCGTACACGTGATGAAGCGGGGGACATAAAGCGTGAATCATGAATAATTACTCGAGTAGCCGATCTCAATCTGTCACTGTCCAACAATTGGTGGCAAACCCATGACGTAAAAAGGCCATGAAAGCAGGATGTCGCGTTCTGGCTACATTGTTGTGCCTGCGGGTAAACTCGGTCGCCCCGAGGTGTTATTGTGAGAGCAAAGCGCAGACGGCGAGTGCGTGCGTTTGTGTGTTTGCTGGCATGTGTGCGCCTTTGTGTGCCGAAGCCAGAGAGTGACTCACGGCTGACTTTGGGCCGCGGCAGATACGTAAAACCTTCCCGTCTTCCCCTTGAGCTGTTGACAATGGGGTCGTGGCTGCTTGGCATTCCAGCTCGAGGTGTCACATGAGTGTATCAGCAGGGTGGGACTCCAACTTTTGTGTACACGGTGAGTGTACACATGTGTGTGCGCGTGTGTGTTGGCGTACGTGTGCGTGCTGGAATATGTTTTTTAGGGGGGGATCAGGACAGTGTAAACAAAGAACGGAATGATCCGAAAAGGAGTCGCGAGCTGGGGTAAGCCAAGGTCAAGCCACACACAGACACACACACACACACACACACACACACACACACACACACACACACATACAGAGAGATACATCCACAGCGACGCAGTTTATGGTGGTGTTTTCAGAGCAGCTTGCCCTTTCCAGCCTGTGCTGACAAGACGCATATATCTATGTTTAGGCATGACGCTAAGGACGCTCCTCTCGACCCGGCTTTGCATTTCTTACCGTTTGCTTTCCAGGAAGTCACCACATTCATTACCGACGTGAGCAGAAATAGCGAGGGCTCGTTTTGCTGAGCAGTCAGTTTCGCACACGTGGATTCCTACAACCCGGTGGCCTTATCGTCGCCGGGTGATTGATCGCCTCTCGTCCAGAGTTCACGCCGCTGTTATGATATGGGCCAGACGGCGTCTGGGGCACCTGAGCCGCCAGTTGCTGTGTATAGACGCTGAAGCTAACAGCATTAGCAGCAGTGGGCAGCTAATCCAAGCACAGACACTCGACTCTTCCCAAACATGGACAAACGCTGACCCCTCCGCCGCAGATGACGTGCGATCGCGCCGTCCTCGCCAGGCGAGTTTGGACGGGGTGAGACGCCTCAGTTGAGCACAATTTTCCCAGTGGCGTGGGTGGACTCCAAAAATCCTTCCTCTTTCCGTCTCTGTCCAGATCTGTCCGTCCCATGTGATCCAGCCGTCGGGCTGAGTGTGTGTTCCGCTGCCTCCGGGGGACTCGGACGCTTCTGTCACACTCGGGCGGTTTCACCACCTGTTTCCAAAACATCTCGTGGATCTTGCCCAGGCACGTGAGAGCGAGAATGTGTACGCACACATGCACACATGCACACACACGCACGCACATGCACACACAAAAACACAAACACTGCACATGCATCAACACGGTGTTGTGTGTTGTGTGTTACCTTCCTAGCGCTAACACTGATAAGAGTCCCTTAGCATTGTGCTACGTTGTATGCACATACATTCATTAGGCTCCAAAAGGGGAATTTAGGCAGATTGCAAATGACACCAACCCCCTCTGGCCAGCTTTCCTTCCTCTCGCGCTGTGTTGTGACATTGGTGTCATCATATCAGCCCCGGCACCTGTGCTCTTTTGAAACTTACCAACTGCCGCGGGATTTCTCAAAACACTGATGTAATGTTTCCCCGAGAGCAGGCTTAATCAGAATACCATTGCGCTAGTGTGTGTGTGTGTGTGTGTTTGTGTTCCTCAAAACGCCTCTGATTTGTTTGGTGATAAGATAGTACAACAGTGAGCGAAGTACAGAGAAAATCCTTGGTTCCCAAACTATCACACTGGTGGTCTTTAGTCCACAAGTACTGACGTGTACACTGTCATTGTCGATAAGTGTGGTGTCAATAAAGGAAGAGGACAATTGGACACAGTGTCCTTTTTTGGACTTATTCATTGCACAATTGTGTCAGCAGTAACTCCACCTCTTAAATACAGTGGACAGAACTTCTCCTAGTCCACTGCTACTGCTACTACCTCAACTGCTGCTACTATTATACGAGTACTATCACTCAGTAGGTAGGTGGGTGGTTTATCAATGGATCGATAAAGTACCCACCCTAGTACAGGTTCTGTGTACAATTTTGACAGGGTGTGTACAGTAACATTCTGAGTATATTTGTGAAAATAACAGTGATGTGCAGTCATGGGAGGCAGGAGAGGCTTTGCCTCACCTGTCACCAAGGATAGGAAAACATATAAAATAAAAAAATCAATTAAATGGTTTATTTATGCAGTAATTTGCACTATAACATCATCTAAATTCAATTGATATTTATTTTCATTTAAGTTATTTCACAATTTTTCATTAAAAATCTGATTGTGATAATAACAGTCATATCACCAGATAATCTCGTGTACGTTCAGCCAAACACCAGTAGAACATACGCACAACATGTAGTACAATGATTCACAATGTGGCCGAGGAACAGCATGTACCCAACGGCACACCTGAGCGGCTCTGAAGTGCCTGCGTTTTTTTTTAGACCGGCAGGATTTTTCCACTATTCGTTCCTCCGCCGAGTGAAAGACGATTTCCTGAAATGAACCCAGCACACAAGGTCGGTCATTGTAATAACAAAACAAGAACAAACTCAATTTATCCAGCCGGGGCTTCTGTTTCATCTGCGTTCCTTTCTCTGCATCACCACTTGTTTTCATACCGGCTCCACTGTAACGTGTTACACAGACTCAGCACACGGCCCGACAACCGTGAGCCGTTTCCTGACACGCGCGTCATTTGTGTTACCAAATATTACTGCCAACACCTCCCTAGGAAAGATATGTGGAGAATTGCGATACACGCAGCGTGACGTGCGTGTTTTGCGAAAGCAGGTAAGTGTGCTTCCCTCTGACCTTCAGATAATCCCTCTGTGGTGGCTGACGCTCTCCCTGACTGCCTGCCAATGCCGTGTTTAATAGTCAAATGTCTCTCTGCTCAAGTAGGAGGAAAATATGCCGACTAGCTTGCGTTCGACGCAGGGCTGCTCAAAGCGGACAAAAATAACTCCTTCACGCACTCGGAACAACTCTGGCGAGGCCGAAATTCCGGCGTTGGTGACCACTGGTCTTGTGTTACTTTTATGGTACAGATGATGACGCAGTGATTCCATTGTGCGCACATAGGACCACGGTGTCCTCCCAAAGTCAAAATACATTCTGTACCATTGCTTTGTCTCCCTTTTGTCTCTTTGCCAGAGTAAAGACTTGGTTTGGGGTTTGGTCGGCCGATGAAATGCCCACAAAACCCGACTGATCCCTGCCTGAATTCCTCCTTCTGTCCAACATTCGCTCACAATATCCCCTTTGACCCCTTTGTCGTATTGTGCGTTGGACGGTTGAGCCTCCCGGTATCCTTCGCGCACTGTCTGCAAATCCATTTTCCACATCCACGCAACACTCGTCCGAAATTCAACTTTGCCCCGGTTTCACTTAAAGTCCCACGTGTCATGTCGGGACACGCTGCGTGTGAGCAGAGCAAATCGCTCTCAGTGCAGGTGTGTGCATGTGTGTTTTACCTCAGTTCAACTCGTGACAGTCATCCAGTGAATTCAGCTACTGACTGTTGCTCCGTAGCATGCAGGCTTAAGAGGTGGGGTTGTTCCATGACTCCGAACAGAAGGCCAAAGTACTCTCTGATTGCCTCTGAAAAGGTCAGATAGATGGATTGCTGCGTACTTTCTCGGCACAAACACCAGTTGAACAAAAGCACTGGAGACAAAGAGATTTAAGGACACAAACAAACAAAAAAACAATATCGATAAACACGAGACCTTTCTCGCAGCTATACCCTACTTATGAAATCGCAACTCTAGAGTCAACCTTTCACCGAGAGCACCCTTTCGTCAGGAAGTGGGTCATTCTCTCGGTGTACACACCGCAGAAATCAGCCAGAAGGCACCTTTCGGTTCCCACTAGGGCAGGTAGATACACGATGCGCGTCTAACTGCAGAGCAAATTGCTCCATTCGTTAAGCTAATTTGCGCACGGCTACGCGAGACGATCCGTCTCCGTTTATCACATTGTGAGGCGGTGCGGAGAAAGAAAACGTACTGTTTATGTAATGCTGGACTGCTCAGACACTGCTCACACAAATCAAAGCAGCAGATGTGGCCGTGAGTTCTGTGATTCTGGGTATTTGAGCGGCGTAATCCGCTACTGTCGGCAAAAGGCTCACGCCTAAGCTGAACTTTTCCACAGAGGCTACAAAGGCATCGGGTGTAGCGACGCAGTGTGCGCCGCAGCTGCTGGTTATTATCCAGCGCACGCCATACCGGGCGCGCTTTTCCCATCCAGAGCGCGGCGAGAGGATGAATCCCTTCTCTACGGTCTGTTTTAAGCAACCGCCTTCGAGCAACATGGCCTCTGCATGACACAGCAGAATATCGGGAAGCCGAGCCCGGATCCGCTCTGGCATGACCATTAAAACGTCATCGCTTCCTGGAAAATGTACTCAGCAACCTTCGAGCCCTCCATGAAACGTCACCTGACACGGTAATACGGTCACGGCGCCCCGCGGCGACGCTAACAGTCGGCGCGGGACGAGCGTACAAAGAATTTCACAAATCGCAAACCGCGTCATCGTGAACAGAACAAAAATGGACGCTTGATTTAGCCTGCGTTTGGAGCGCGGCTGTTGTTGACTCATGCGAAACTTTGATTACCAGCGCGGCTGCACGAACGCCGCGGTGGGATTTAGCGAGAGAGCCGTTGTTGTCAGACTGCCGTTTTACTCCGTGATGCACCAGTGAATCACTTTCTGGGCCCTGCTTGTGTTTTCTCAGTTGGGAATTTGGCACGCGGCAGCTAAACATCAACAATTTGACTGCTTATATTGCTTTTTTTGTTTTTTTTGTTCCCAAATCAGCTCATGCGCGGCCCTGTTTTTGTGGGAAACGCTTGGTAAACACATCCTCTGTGGTGTACGCCGCCAGACGCATCAGCTGTTGTGGTATAAATAGACAGTGCTAGATAATTAGCTGTGAACTCGTCAGTGGCGGCCTGGCTGCATCAAGTAATATTACACTGAAAGAACAGACATGACTAAACATAGCCAAGACGGAGATGAGCGCAGCTAGATATCATCTGGTTTGTACTTCAGGGCCTCGGGCATGTTGATTAGCATTTGGATTGACATAACAGGACAGACAGGACGGGAGGGTGAGGTGTTGCTCGGGGACAGCTAGAGTCTTCTGAATATTGCCAGAACAATTAAGGAGCTATTTTTAAAAGCTTCCGGATCCAACTGTGCCATAGTATCAGTCAAAGGTAGAACAAAAAAAAAAAAGGGCGTGGGAATGGAGCCGTTTAATGGCCGCGCGAGCACGGCGATGATTTATTATCTGTCTTCAGAGTTAAAATGCTGATGCGGAAATTTGCTATTTCGACATCATCCTGGGGGCGAGCATTAATATGTCTGTCCATAGCATAAAGGGTGAAATAATGCCCGCCTGGATTAAAAAGACAGAAGGCAGCGTGGGGGATTTGTGTTGAACTCCGGCCGAGGGGAGGCTCAGCTGTCAGAGCAAACAGCACATTGGACGGGGTTCAGTTGAAGCTGTGGCTTTGATCGCGGGTTATATGGATGTACAGGGTCATTGCAGTCCTCCCTCTGTGACTCACTCGCTGTTATTCCACCCGTGCAGAGTACATAATCAACGGCGGGCGACTGGCGGAATAGATTTTCTATTTCCAGTATCCAAACATCCCTCTTCTCGTCTGAGATGACGGCGGTATTTCATTAATTTCCACAGTAACGCTGGTGCCAGTTTCCCCAAGTCCTGCGGCGGCTCGGTGGATGCCGCATTCATTTGCACGTTAATATATTTCTCAGAAGGAAGCCCGAGCGCAGGCTTCCTGACTGATAATGCGAATTTCAAGGGGGGGTAGCGGGAGCTTCGATTGCCCGAGCGAGATAGCGTGAGACACGGAGAACTCCCTTTACTGGAATCACCGCCGCTATCAGGAAACACAAACAGTGAGACAGTAGGGAGAGAGAAATGGAGGAAAGGGGGCTGGTAAATCCTGGAGAGTGAGAGGAGGAGGAGGAGGAGTAAACGAAAAGACTACTAAGGGAGGGAGAGAGAGAGAGAGAGAGAGAGAGAGACAGAGCGGGCAGAGGAGTCAGAGGGAGACGGGAATGGATGACGTCGCCGGTAGGGGAAGGATGGTTATTTTAAGCACGGGACACAGAGAAGGCCACTGCGCACTCCGCTGCGCCGACGTCACAGATGAGATCAACAGGCATGCAAGACCTGCCAGCCAGATCATGTGACCTGCAGCGACCTTTGCCATCAGCGATTAGATTACGGCACGTAAACCGCCGAGCCCAAACCGGCCTGACGCACTCTGCTGCGAGGGAGAGCTACAGGACAGAGAGGGAAGAGCAAGGAAACGTGTGTGAGTGTGTGTGTGTGTGAGCGTGTGTGTGTGTGTGAGAGGTGAGCAGAAGTAAAGGTCATTAAACGGCAGTGGGAGGGAAAAGGGATGAAGTGTGGAGAAGCGAGCAACAGCCGGAGAAATGAAAAATACAAGACGGAGGAGAAATGATGAAATTGGCCTGCAGCTACGGCTAGCCCCCTCCACACACACCCCACCACACACACACACATACACGCACACACACACACACAGGGGCCTTAGTTCTAAGCCAGCAAGGGAGGGCTGCA
>OMPJ01045308.1:0-17722 GCA_900312935.1 Carapus acus
TGTGCAGGGACATACCCCAACAAACTCTCTCCGGTTCTGATTGGTGGGACTCTCGGGCCGTGTGCGGCACCAGCAGGTGTGGAGCCAAACAGGTGACGTGCTGAAACCTGAGCGTCCGCAAAGTCTTCGCTCACAGTGTGTGTGTGTGTGTGTGTGCGTGCGCGCACACAGGCACACGTGTCGCCATAATGTCAACATGATTAATCATTTCAAACCCATGACCTCACAACCTCAGGAAATAAATTAATCTGAAGAATTCAGGAGTTTGACAGGAAAAGTTGGACACTCACATTACTGCAGCTGAAATAGTTACTAAGTACAGCGGCTTTCTACTGCTGTTTGCTGTGGAATACTGCAGTACTTCTGGTAAACAGAGGCACAGGTGCCTGACAGAACGCCCCCTACCTGTCACGCTCAGCAGCACGAGCAAGTGCAGGGAAAGGATGCTTTTCCACATTCCAGCGTACCGGTTTGTTTGCTAATACTATTTTTTCCAATGTGTGTAGGCACATGTGATGAGTGAGTGTGTGTTTGTGCGCCTGTGTGCATTTGTTAAACAACCACAACAGCTTCTCACCAGGTCGATGAGGTCACTGAGGTTCTTCTCGATCTGCTGGGGAGGCAGACGCCTCATCAGGTCCAGGGCACAGTCCAGCTGCTGCTCGCTCTGGAGGCCGGGCCGGGCCGGGCCGGGATGGAGGGGAGGAGGGTGTGAGAGAGAGAGAGAGAGAGAGAGAGAGAGAGAGACAGAGAGAGCAACAGAGATTATCACACTGTGCCACCAGTGTACGCTGACATCTCAGTGTAAGCTCCATGAGGAGATCCTCCCCAGAGTGCACGGGGCATTTCATGGGGGCAGAGAGAAAACAGCATGTCAAAGTGCTCGATGCAGGCGAAACAGTTCATTCTGTCTAAGACGCAATAGCACATATTCCATGACATAAAGAATGCCGATACTCCATGAGTACTGTTAAGTACTCATGGAGTATGTACATACCATGATAAATAAAACATTATTCACAGTTCATCACATTTTACAAGGACGTTCACTTAAACATGGTTTGAAATACAGACACTAAGAGTTCCAAACTGACTGACTTCTGCCCAAGTGGATGATGAATAAGAGAGGCAGTGTGTTTGCATCCCAAAGCTCAGCCGTGGCACCTCCAGAGTGCAGTGAGCAGGAGATGATGCCACTTTGTGCAGAAACCCACAAAGTACCGACGAGTTCCTCCCAACTGCACAGCGAGCAAGCGAGCGAGAGAGCGACGGACGGCTCCTGGCAGCCAGGAAGTTCATAGAGGCGCAACCTCAGTAATGTGAGAAATAATGAGCTCTGCTCTCCGTCACATGTCTGGCAATGCTGAGAAACTGCTTCAGCGCAGGATCATTCCAGTCAAACTGCTTCAGTGCAGGATCATTCCAGTCTGGCAGACCTGAAACTATGGCAGTAATTCATCAGGGCCATCATTACATGTCTGCACACTCTTACAGGAACACACACCGTAATGAGAGCGTTTGCTGAGCAGGTAGGCCCGAGAGAGCGAGACACACACACACACACACACGAGACACACACATATCGGGAGCTTCACACATCATCCAAAGGTTGTGAGGGTCAGAATCTCAACCTGCTACATTCTGGACACATTGCGAACCACACCAGGAGGACACGGGGACGTGGAGGGAAAGTTCACACTTTCACGAGTGAGCTCATTATGCATCATGTGACCAATTTAGAACGATGACGAGGCGGGATCACGTCATCTCCAGGCCCAGCTTTTTATCACAGCCCACCATCTTCTGCAGCTCCTTCGGCCTCATGGAACTGAAACCATGTTGGCATGCTGCTCTCTGGACCAGGTCCTGACCAACAACACACTGCTTGGTGCCTGTTAGTGAAAGGAGAAACACCTGCTGACAAGCCCTGCGCCACCATTACCCACACCAGTCTGCACACACTCAGCCTGCAGGCACAGTGGTTGAGAAGAAAGGCTCCCTCACACACTCCACTAATGGGAAAAGAATCTGAGAAGAGGTGAGGACATGTGGTCATCACCTCCCGACCGAGGAGTTCGCAAGCTCAAAACATCACTAAATGAGGACTCGGGGATTATTTGTGCTCTCATGACCCACAGCCTGAACAACTGTATACTTTTCTTTGTTTTCAATATGTAGCATGAAAGTCTTTTGTGTTCTTCCAAACTTCAACACCAAACACTCTGAAGTCCCGTCGGCCTCAGTTTGGCCAAATCTCCATAGGTTTGCTCAGTCGTGCTTTATTCCTCAGCTCACGTCACTTCAGAAGCTGGTCCAGCCTCCCAAACAACAACAGTCGCTGTGGTGCTTGTGTATCAACGTCTACAGGGCAAAGAGTATCACAATATGTCAGCACTGCTCCACAGAAAAGTGCCTTTATGTCTCTGACAGAGCTCATACTGTAGCTCATACTGTAGCTCATACTGTAGCTGTGGAAAGAGCTCCGGGCTGTGTGCGATGTGAGACACTTACCAGTGGGTTGAGTGCGAGACTGCAGGATGAAGGCCTGGGAAAGAGGAGAGCACATAGCATGTCCTTCCCCCAGGACCTTCGCTCACTGAAAAATGCAGCGAGGAGCAGCATATGCCAGAGTTGAGGAGGACAGGCCAGCCACGACATGAAACCCCAAGGGAATGTGCCAAATAACGCGCTCTGTGTGAGTGTGTGTGCGCGCGCATGCGTGTGTGTAATGTAAGGCAGAGGGGGAAAAGTCCCCTTGGCTCAAATTGTAACTTTTAGTCCCTCCACTTCACTTGGTTACAAGGTATCCATTTTCTGATCACTAGATGTGATCAAGTGCTCCACTAGTGGAACCTGCCTGTACCTGGGATCAACGCCATCCTCCCATTGGCAGCAGAGTCATGACCATCTCCTCACAGCCACAGAACTACCACCTACCACAACCACAGTCCAGGAGAAGACAGAAGGGCTCCTTCAATGAGAAAAAGTCTGAAGAACACAGACGTTGTGTACAAACTAAATGCTGGTGGTGTAGCCTTGCATCCAGAAGATGGAGGGCGTGTCCACTTTGGAAAGTGCTTCAACGCAACAATGTTGATGTAGCAATGACATTAAGGCTCTTGAGTATTTCCTGGTTCCCACGTAACTTATTTATCCATGAACACTCCATCAGTAGTGAGGGTATCAGGCACACCCAGCTGACCCTCCCAGGCTGAAGTCTCAGTCTCACTCTCTCACACACACACAGACACACACAGGTCAACAATGGTGCGTTTAAAGAGGTGCCTCTCCCTCCATAAACATTTCAGACCCCTTCCCTAACACACGTCTCTGGGCTACATCTTGCAGGTCCTCTGCTGTCTCACACACCGCTTTTTCACCTGTCCAAAAGTCCTTCACAGTCGATAAATCGGGCGGTTCGGTCCGACACCTACGCTCCTTGACGCTTTGTGTACCGACACTCCTGTCCTTGTATAAACACATCTCGACCGGCAACCCTGAGGGTTAATGCGAGAGCGGTCGAGGCCGAGCGGAGGGGATGGATGAGGTGGAGCCGGGGGAGGAGAAGGCCGGAACTATGGGCGACTGCTGAGATTGTCCAGCTGGTCCCATCCCGTCAATAGGCAGAGGAGGATTTAAAGAGCGTGCAAGAATGGAGGAGCAAAGTGGCGATAAACAGACTGACAGACAGGTCGTCTCCCAGAGACAGCGTAAGTTTGTGTTACTGTGCATTACAGCGTTCATGGGCACAAGAAGCCTGGGAAACACAGACACTGACAGCTGTGATGCTTTGAATATGCAGTGACTCTCCTACTTTTGGGGAAAGTGTGGAGAAAACACTGCTGGAGAAGATAACGTTTACAAGGAATACTTGCTGCTGGTCACGGTGAGGAATAGGAGGAGCGAAGGAGTCTTTTTATAGCCCGGGCAACCGAGCGCTGTCTATTTTGGCCTGTGGATGGATGTCTGTGCGTGAGTGTGCACGACTGGAGGACAGCGCAAGAGTGAGTGAGTGAGTGCGTGTATGTGTGAGTGTGTGTATGTCAGTGCGCGTGCGCGTACACTGTATTAATCGACCTGTCAAGCGGTGTTCACGAACTTGTGACAAATCCAAAACATCCAGTGCTAACGCGATGCTACAGCCTACTGGGCGACCAACTGGAACAGTTAGCAAGGGGCTCGGTAGCAAGCTAAATAGCTTCACGCACAATCGCGCTAGGTAGAAAATCCGCAAAGTGGCCACGACAGTTGTGCAAACATTTTAAATTAGATATACGGAGGTGATTTTAACACGCCACCGCAAGCGGGTTACCACCCAGCACTTGCTGTATGGGCGGTAGTTTAGCCTAGCATAGCTAGCGGGTAAGGCGTAGTTAGCAGTAGCTCGTAGCCAGCAGCCGAGCCCAAAATGCCCCGCGACCGACGTCCCCGGGCTCCCCCGTCGAGCCCCCGCAGCGGCCCTTACCATGTCTGCGGCGGTCTGTGGCGCTTCTAGCGGGGAACGGGGGCTCGATTTCCACGACGTCGGGTGACTTTAGCGTAGCTGCGCCGCTGCAGTTAGCTCCGCTCGGCCGCTGGTTGTTTCGGTGTTGTTTTTTTCAAGTCCCCCACCGAAGATGTTGGTGTTCGCCTCTCCCTCACCGGACCCAGCCCTGTCAGCGAAATTCACTTCCTCAACCGGGCTACAGGAAGGCGGCAGCGGCAGTCAGATCGCAGGCCCCCGCTTGCATGTCCGGGTCACTCCGGGCTTTCTCCGCCGCAGCCAATCGCGGAGGAGCAAGTGAGGCATTGCCAAGTATGGAAAGAGAGGAGTGGTGCGGCAAGAATGCGGGCGGGCCGGCGGGGCGGCGGGCGGGACGGTGGGCCGGCGGGGACACCCAGGAACACCCAGAGACACCCAACGGGCGGCGCGGGGATCACCGTGCCCGGTTTATTAATCTCTTCTCGGGTGCACCTTTAACAACACATTTTTAAAAGCATGACTGTGACTTGTTTTTGAGGAAGTCTGACTCCATCATACCGACAATGACAATCTAGTGATGTCGTCGCGGTTACCACAACTACTTTTGTAACAGCAGCAACGACAACAATAACAATATTGATAACAATAATAATTAGAACAACATAATTTAATTCTGTTGTTATATTATTAAGATAGAGTTCTGTTATTCTTCCATTATTCATATCGATGTGGCAGCATCATAGTGACAATATGAATACAGACAGTTGCTGCCTTCCAATCTACACTTTATGTTTACAGTTAGCGCCCTGGCCATATAATATATTATCAGGATAATAATTCATAATTAATGACAATTAATTGACAGTTTTCATATGCAACGCGTTGCGATGTGCTCTGAACTACACAAATACGCACACAAGAATAATTTCACAGTACAAACTTCCATTGTGACAGAGGCTCCTCACTGCATTAGGGACTAAAAACTGTAACAAAGAAAGTGCCCCTCAACAAAATGAAAACACACACACACACATACACATACACCATATAGAAACAACTCTAAACTAATGTTCTCGTTTTTCTCTCTACACTTGATTAGAAAGGCGAGGTTAGAAATTGTAATCTTCGATTATAAAAAATATGCATTAGGTTCTGTTGACAATTTTCGAGCGCAAATGAGGCGCGAGGCGGGGCGGGGCTACGTCACCTGACGCACAGCACATCTCGCGAGATCTGTTGACACTGTTTGACGGACGAAATCATGGCGGAGGACTATGGACGTAAATGGGACCGTTGCCTGGCAGACACCGCCGTCAAGACCGGTAACAATTATGTCACAATGTAGTTGTTAGTGTCAGCAGCCGCCGTGTTGCTGTGCTCACATCAGAGGGGCTCACACAGAGAGATAAGCGGCTACGAGCTTTAAATTGTCGGTGCACAACATCATCCCAGCGTGCCGGTTACTGAGGCGTTGCAGTTTTCAAACCCTTAAATATCGTTAAACAGCGGCCAACAGACTGCTCTCACCTTTGGAAATGTCTTAAAACACCTGTCAGAAGAGCTCACAAAGTGTTCACACTATTGCCGGTATTTTCAGACACAGTTGTGCTATTTTAGGCTCCGAAATGAAATGCTGTGATTAAATCCTGTTACAGCATTGGTTTTATTCTAACAGTCTTTCAAAGTGTTATTTAAAACAACAAGGAATAAACTCTACACTCCAGACTGTCCAATATGCATCTGTATGGTGCCCGAGCCTGTCAAAGGTGAGGGAGGAGTGACTCAACACAGGAGGCATGCCATTGTCTGTTGTGGGAGCTATGACTAATATATTTGTATCAAAGACATTAATCATAAAAGCTTTGACGCCACCACTCATCTGTTATTGTTCTGTAAGAAGAGCGTCAGTAATGGAAACACTGTAGGTGCTCCATGCTTCAACTGTGCCAAAGAGAAAATGTTGGTATCCAGTCTGTTGGCTGCTTTCTGACTTGACAGGAGCATCGAGTAATACTGAATCACCATTAAAACATCACATGATATCCATGCTACAAAAGAAAGCTCTTGCTTAAATTAGGGGTTTCAAACTCATTTTCAGTGAGGGCCACATCAGCATGGTGGTGGCCCTCAAGGGGCCAGATGTTCATTCAAGTGTTTGCGGGCCACACAAAGTGGCGCGGAGGGCCGCATCCGGGCCTTATGTTGACACCTATGGCGCATTAAACCACTTGCTGAGGCCCTCGGGGGCCACAAACAATGATGCCTCGGGCTGCATTTGGCCCCCAGACCTTGAGTTTGACACATGTGGCTTAAATGGTGGACTGGTACCCGCCATGTCAGAGAATTTGGCTCAAGACGGTCAAAGTCAAAGTGACAGAGTGAGCCAATACTGGTGGATTGGTGCTTGGGGTGCAAGATGAGTCCAGCCTTTTAGGACGGGAAATAGCAAAGTTTATTGGAAACGGGTCTTTATTTTGAGGCCAACCAGAGTAAACAAGCCTGCAGTGAGGCAGCCCTCATTTGTCCCCTGTCAGAAGTCGTTTCTTCATCATTCATCTATCCTTCATCGAAGGAACAACAGTACTGGTGCCACAAACGCCCCGGCACTGTGCAATTAGTCAAATAGTAATTGTTGATTTTGGTGGTATGTCATGATCCCTGTCACATCTGAGGTGCTTATTGCTGTTGAATCCAGACAGCAGCAGTTTGCGTGGCTATGGCTATAGTGACATAAGCTACGTCATCAAGCTTTTGTTCAATTGTTTGCTTTTGTAAGCATTCATGCCACCCTTCATACTTCAGTCATCTAAATCGCTGGTGTGGCCTCGTACATCTGCTCTGAGATATGTCAACATTTTCACAAACAGGTCTTCACATTGTTCAGTTGCACGCAGGCTGTCCCGCTAATATCAACATTGCCATGTTTATTGGAAATGTCTGTATTTTTGAGGCGTTAACTTGAATCTTGACAAAATGTAATAAGATGGTTTAACTGAAGCTGAGATATAATTCCATAATCCATTCAGTTTGTGGAAAACACTCTGGAGCTCATTTCTGGCATCCAAAGCTTATTGAGTCTATTCTGACCCGAGGGGTGAGCAGTCACATTCATCCTGGTCCAGCGCAAATGTTTTTGTTATAAACCATTTCTCCAAGAAATGTCCAGATGAAGGAAAAAGGACTGGGAGAGGGAGCCAGAGGGAGATGTTGATCTGCCCTCACATTTTGCTTGTGTTTTGTTCTCCGTAAGGGAAGAATATCTCCATAGAACAAAGGTGAGAAAGCAGTATCAGGGGAAGATAGTACACTGATTTATGGCTGAATTGTACCCTCTTAGGAGGATGTAGAGGACATTTCGTTTTTTTTTTTCGTTTTTTTTTTTATACCCGTTGACATTGGTTAGTCTTGTAATGGCGAACAGGCCAGTTTAGAGTTCTGGTTCAGGAAAAATCGGTCATGCTGCATAACTCTCTGAATCCAATTAAGAGGCAGAGGGGCCCAAATGGCTGCTTTTTATGTGTACTCTGGGCTGGCCAGCTGGCAGTTGGGTGTGTCACGGCCTGCAGCGAGGTGAATTCGCCTTGCAAACACATTCCTCCTCCTCCAGATCGCACAGGGCGATATCAGCGTTGGACCACTTTTGCGCCACTGCCTTTGGATTTGACCGTAGCACGACTTGGAGTAGCACAGGCTTCTCTGACCTGCTCCCCCTCTGCCTCCCGATCCCACCGCTGCTGCCTCCAGCCCGGTCCCTCAAAGTGTTTGGCGTTGAATGTCTTTTCTCTGAGTGTGTTGTCTCATCGCCTCCACTCTGGGCTCCATTTATTTCCTGCGTGCTCTCTTGACTAATGGCCACGCTGTTTATCTAAATCCAACGGTTCTGTCTCCGTTCCTCGCAGTGACCGGCCTGGGGCTCGGCCTAGCGTTTTCTGTCCTTTTCTTCAAAAGTAAGTATTCATGGCAGAGTAAAATGAATAATGATGGTACTGGTACTAACCTCTCCTCAAAACATGCCTGGGCTGTAACGTCTGTTCTCCTCAGGACGCACATGGCCTGTGTCCTTTGGCTCCGGTTTGGGCCTTGGTATGGGGTATGCAAACTGCCAGCATGACTTCAGGTCACCGTACCTGATTCATGGCCGCATGGTGAAGGTAAGAGCTGAATGTGCAGTAAGTGTTATTTATTGTTTTTAATCGAGATCTATCACATGACGTGCTCACTGCTTTCTGTGTGTGTCCATTTTCCAGGACCAGTAGCTACAGTATCGTCCTGACATGATGAAGATGTGCTGAAGGAACTGTCAGTGTTTGTGTTGTCTTTGCCAATTCACATTCTCCTGTGGTATTGTCTCACCCCTAATAAATCCTGGCTGGAGATGGATGTATATTTAATAAAATGAGAAAGGAATGCTCTGTCTCTGGTTTCTGCAAAGAGAAATGTGGTTTTTGGGGGTGGGAGGTAATTTAGTGTGTTAATGAGTTGGGCGAGTTGAGCTCCTGCTGTTTTGGAATGAGGGCCAGGTCCAGCATCTGCAGGGCTGAACATGAGTGGGAGGGTGAAAAGCAGTGTTGTATGAGAGTAAGGGAGGCGTAGTTAGTGGATGAATACAAGCCTTGCAGAGAGGCCAGATGATCACAACAGCTTTGTGGATTCCGGAAACACGTGAACTCTTCCGCCTGGTATTGTCCCGGCGAGGCAGACAGAGGAACCTGTGGCAGATGTCTGCAGTGATATTCTGTTGGTCCCCAATGCCACAAACCGCGCTCGGGCCCCTGGATCTGATTGGCTCGTCGAGTGTGACGTCAGTACGTAGTAACGCATCGCGCCAAAACAAAGGCAACAACAAGGCGGGCAAAATGGCGACGGTTGTGGTCGGTGGTGAAAATGGTAATAAACGTTATATAGTACAAGACTACAACTATTATTCAGAAAACATTTGCCATAACATTCGATGAAAATATTGATTGCGTTTTCCATGAACAAGTCACTCTCTTCAGTCTTCACGCATCGCACCCCATGGATGTGACCACAGGTGCTCGTTAAAGGAGCAAGGAGGTTAAACACACACACACACACCGCGTCGAGTGTGTATGGACCATACATCAGTTTGGCAGTAGTGGAGTGTGAGTGATCACCGGGGTGTGCGTGCACAGGCCTGTATGCCGAGAGATTATTAGTCTGAGTGCGTGTGCAAACACACACACGCACTCACACAATAACACTAACTTATCCAGCCCCCTGGTGGAGCAGAATCCATGGAATGCGACGGAATGCCTTTTTCTGGACTGGAGCGCAGTCTTATTACTAACAGGTGAGTTCTGCGGCGTGCACGTCGAGGCAGAACACACCGAGCGCCGTCACATCAAAGACACACACACACACACACACAGGCACACCATTTCTCTCTCCATCCCCCCTTCCCTCTCTCTCCCTCTCTCAATCTCTCTCCATCTCCCCCTCCCTCTCCTTCTCTCCCCTTTTCTCCACGAGAGCGAATTTAACCGTCCTCGCCAATGTTGGCACACACACATTCTTGCTCTCAGTAGGAAAGATTGAGTCTTTGAACGCATTCCGCTGCGTTCAAAGACCTCTTGTCTTCAAGCCTGTCGAAAAATTAAGCCTCGTCACTCGTCCCTCGCCCATTAACATATTTGTTTGCAAGTGAAGTGTGTGATGCGGGCAGATACGGACACACACGGACACACACCTGCAGGCGGGGGGTAGTGTGTGTGTGTGTTTGTGTGTGTGTGTGTGTGTATGTTGGGAGGGGGCACACAGGTGCGGTGGGCTGGTTTCCCTCGTTTGCGCTGATCAGAAAACCAGAAGCAGTAAACCACACTGTGAAAGATGCCAACAGAGAACCGCAACCGAAAAACAAGAGAAGTGGACTGTAATCAGAGTGACGCGTGGTTTCGATTTTTTCCATTTGAAGGGAAGGTCATTGTATTCATTCCCAAGCATATTGGTAATAACTGTAAAATTGCGCAATTCATCATGGCCACATGCCGTGCTGGTGTGTTTTGTGCCTGCTTAACCTGTTAACCTGTTTCTCCTTTGAGATGAATGCGTCAAACTTGATCAAAATTATGAAATCTTCACATCTGTGTTCCAGTTGTGCAGCATTTCAGAACATTGTTCCATTTTTCCCCAATTTTTGAATCCCCTAAAAAGGCCTGCCAGTAATTAGGCAGTAAATCAGGCCCAGATGGAACTTAGGGCAGATCTGTAAATACACCCTGTTCGGTGTAATCTTGTTATATTAGCTTTTTTGGGGGGAGTCTCTTAAACCTGATCTGCGGTCTCGCCTGGTCCCTGCTCTGGGAAACATCTGAAGCCTTCCTCCTCCTCCTCATCTTCCTCCCTCCTCCTCCGGGCTCAGCAGGGCTCCAGTCTGGGGCTCCGGCGCGCCGCAGACCCCTGCTGCAAGACTTTTACGGCTCCGGGGGCAACAAGTTGGACAGCCGGACGGGAGTCCAACCTCGCCCGGAGAGAGAACAAAAGAGGACGGGAGGGTGAGAGAGAGAGAGCGAGAGAGAGCGAGAGTGTGTGTGGGAGAGAGGGAGAGAGAGAGGGGGAGGAGGCATGAGGGAGGGTCTGCTCCGATGGGTCCAGAGATGAGATAGCGCTCATCTCCCCATCTTCCCCATCGGACGGACGCTCGTCTTCTCCGCGGATGATGTAACTGATTTATGAGCGACTCCCGCCTGGATGCTCCCCGGACACTTTTGCCAAGGTCATATTTTCCTTTAACCCCCATCACCGTCATCCTCCTCTTCGCCTCCCGCAGTGGTCGCTGACCGCTCACCTCATCCTCTGGTTCGGGAGCCCGGGTCCAGGCTCCGCTCTGCGGGACGTTGCGCTCCGCTCGACGGGCAGTTTCCCCGCGGCCCCCGGTGTCGGAGAGCGCTGGTAAGAGCCTCACAGAGGACCCCGGTCCCCGCCGTTTATTCGGACGCGGACCGCGTTTATTACATTGATGGACTTTCTGGTCGCAGCCTACGGCAAAATTTCAATTTGGCAACTAAGTTCCCTAAATCAATTCGTGTTGAAAGACCTTGACGTTTCTGCCCCCTTTTCATAGCTCTGGGAAGATAAAACTGTAGGACAGGAATCAAAAAGGCGTTAATCTCTGAGTCATTCATCTCCGACATTTACGGAAATTTATTGGTCTCGGCGCTTTTTGGGCAGATGTTGCTAAAGTGTTTTGTATTACGTAACAAATGTTGGATAAATGTTGAAAGCCTCCGCCGCCACTTAAATCGACGTGAGTCGATCCGATGAATTCACGCCAAACTCGTTGAGTGTTTGTGAGTGTGTGTGTGTGTGTGTGCGCCGACACCAGCCGCTCTCATCGCCAGTGGCTCTCCGAGTCTTCAGTGTTCTCCCCCTCACCCTGTTCTCACCGGGCCCTGTTGTTGACGTCGGGGTGAGGTTTCTCGGTATTCGGGGTTCAAAGTGTTGAAATGTGTGTAAAGCGGTCGACGTGGGTGAGCAGCAGTCTGGCCACTTTCTTTATTAGCAGCAGGAGAAAACCATTTGCTTGCTTGTAAATGACGTGAGTTGTGAAGGCATTTTTAAAGACTCAAAACAGGGACCAAAGTGAGTCAGGTGGTTTGGAGCAGAAATCTGAACTTTTTATGTCCTTAATTTACAACAGAATGATTATTTTTAATGGCCCCCATTGGAGAACAAAATGCATCTTTAGAAACTACTTTGGCCAGTTTATTAGAGGAGTTGATGTTCAGAATAAACACTCACATTGCTGAAGCTTTGATGGGGGCCGCAAGTCGTTTGCTTTTCCATATTAGGTTTTACAATGTGGGGGGAAAAACACAAAAGTCCTGCGTTGCAAATCAAGTCAGAGAGGTGTGTCAAGATCTCAGAATCTGCTGGAAGCATTTCAGCCCCACTTTGGGCCTGCTTATGTTTCCTCTGCTGTGAGAGACGAAAGCGATCCGCTAGCTTCTCGTCTCACTGGCGCTCATTTACTTTGGCTGGAAGTGAAGTTTGATGAGATGATAAGCAGGAGTGCAGATCGTTGTTTGATGTGATTCCGTGTCCGTTGGTTTGTAGACGAGTGGGCCTGCACCAGTGATACACACGTCCACACAAAGGCCGTTAACCTGTGAAATGTGAGGCTAGAAACGTTCTCCACAACTCAGTGTAACCAATAAGAGACCACGGTGGTACGAATAAAGAAATTCCAGCGCTTTATTTGCTCTGTCCTGAACGCTGCTCCGGTTTTTCACTATTCCCCAACGTTGCCATTTCCACAGTGTTCTTGTAAGATATTTGGCCTTGTTGTTGTAACAGTTCCTGTGGTTATCAACGATAACAAGCCAACATTTCCAGATGATGAACAGCGATAAGGATATTATTGTGTGTTGGAGGGGTGGTGGGGCTCTAATCTGTGGGGTTTCCAGCCCATGTCACCTTCTGCACACTTCATGATACATCACACGTGTCACAGGCGAGGCCCGGCTGGTCAGTGGAGACCAGGAGGCGCAGTCGCCGCGCTGCACAGTGCTGATTTTGGACGGCCGGAGGTCCGCTGAGCTCTGACACAGTTGCGTTTCCTTCCCATTTAGGTGCAGTCATGTGGCAGAGGATTGTGTTGTGCTGCGCACTGTTTGCTCTGTATGCCGCCGCTCCGCCAGCACACATCAACCGCCTGGCCCTCTTCCCCGACAAGAGTGCCTGGTGCGAAGCCAAGAACATCACACAGATAGTCGGGCATACGGGATGTCAGCCTCGATCCATTCAAAACAGGTCAGAGGGAGTGTGTGAGTGTGTGTGTGTGTGTGTGTGTGTGAGTGTGTCGCTGCCAATGGGGGAGCATCAGCTCTGCTTTTCTTGAAGCTGTGTTCAGATCATTCCTCACGCTCCTCGGCTCTCTCAAAGCTGTTTGCTCACTTTGTTATTTCAGTGTTTTTGGGACACATTTGGCCTTTGGCTCCTCACCAAGCCCACTAGACCTTGTAAACAAATCCAGCCACTTCAGCTCTCCTTCAGCCTTTCTGCACGTCACAGCCCATTTACTAACAACAGATATTGTGCACTATCGCCATTCATACTCTAAAGCAGTGGTTCTCAAATGGGGGTACGCGTACCCCTGGGGGTACGTGGAGGCTCTGCAGGGGGTACGTGAAGCTTTTCAAAATATCTTTAAAAAATCTGTAGACTCCTCATAATAAGTCTTGGGAAAAATTATTTTGTATTATAATATAATATAATTTATAATATAATATATTATATTTTATATTTATAATTTATTTTGTAAACAAAATATAATTTATTTATAATTAAGTTATAGATTTATTTCTGTGAACACATTTTAGTTATTTATGTATATATTTAATTTTGTACCATTACAGAGACCAATATAAATTAGCAGCGTTTTGCATATTTCAGTTTTGACTGGTTTTATGCCTTCCTGGTGGTCACCGTCTTCTGTTTTTCTTTTTTGTTTCTACATGCAATGTTTGCAATATGGATGTATTTGTCAGGTTCACTGATATAAGTTGTTTGGCTTTAATAAATCAGACAGTGATTTTACAGCACTGCACCTCTTTTTTCTTCCAAAAATGTTTTGCCCGTGTCAGGGGGTACTTGACTAGAAATATATTTTTAAGGGGGTACATCACTGAAAAAAGTTTGAGAACCACTGATGTAAAGCATACAAAAGACTTTCAGATCTTTCTGAAGTGTTTTCTAACCTTGCAGGCGCCCCTTCTCTCAGTACACATCAACATGCGTGGACTTGCAAGTGGCTTGAGCGTGGTGCTCCCTCAAACCCAGCGGCGTCTATTTTTGACATATTCTCTGACAGAAGTGTGTGATAAACATGGCGTTGTCACAACCTTAGAGGAGCAGAGACGCAGACTGAGGCACCACATTGTGACGCATGACAAATGGCAGCACTGTTCCTCTTAATTCCCACACAGGATTGCAATGGTTAGAAATGATTCACTGCCTGCAAGCTTGGAAAGCCGCCTTCAAAATCCAATAAACAACGGTTTGGCTTTGAAAATGATCTGCAGTCCCATAAAATACGTCTCATCTGTGGTTAATGAAGAACAACCTCTGACAGTACCACCCAAAACTGCAGAAACAAACAGCCCCTCAAACTTGGAGGTCGGTTATGCTCATTGGTGCCGCGAAGTTGATTTGTTGTGAGTTTTGCAAATGGAGAGATAAACAGAGGAGGTCCAATCTGGCAGCACGTCTTCAGGGGATGGAAGTGCACGCTCACGACTAAAAGAATGACTTATTTGAGTCTCAGCAGCAGCAGCAGCGGCGGCAGTGATTCAGCCATCATTCATGCGTAACAAGTCTCCGTCCTGTATCTGCCGAGCTGTGCCGAGCGGCGCCGAGCAGCGCGGGGCCCTCGCAGGGCGACCGCGCGTCCTCACACTCAGCAGATGGGCTCGGATTTCAGCCTCTTTCTTCCTGCGTCTCCTGGTTACAGGGAGCGGAGCCGTCTGGCCGCGCGGGTGAATCGGGCACGTCAGGTTTACCTGCACAGGGAACTAATCCGCCCTGTCCCCTCTGCCCCCCCCCCCACAGAGCCTGTCTGGGCCAGTGCTTCAGTTACAGCGTCCCAAACACCTTCCCACAGTCCACCGAGTCCCTGGTGCACTGCGACTCCTGCATGCCGGCCCACACGCAGTGGGAAGTGGTGAGTACGTCCACCTGAAGCATTACGCCGGACGCTCAGCGTCTCACAAACTGAGCGCTGCCACAGGAGAAGCCGAGCACGTTCAGAAGTGTTTTGCATAGATGGCCGGCACACGCTGTGAGCTTCCTCTGTCTCTGTTTTACTTTTGACTAAAGATTTTTGGCTCCGCTCGCTAGAGGGAATCCAGACTTATGACAACAAAGGCTGGCGAGGCGTATGTAGATTGGAGGGCTGCCAGGTGGGCTAAGAGGGTGGGAACACAGACAAGGTCACCTCATGTTTCACTGGAAATCATGGCCCTGATTACGCAGCTGTTACTCCACCATTTCGTCTTATCAACCCACCGTTTGAGGCATAGGCTCACAAAGTGCAGTTGAGGTGTATAATCCCCATTTACACGGACATACCTCCATGTTTACTTCGCCACTGAACCATTAAACACAACTCAGCTGGAGGGGGAGAGCCGAGGGGGGGTCGAGATGGTTTGATTTAGGTGCTGGAGCTCAATCAAATGGAAGACAGATCACTTTCAGTGATTTAATATAAACAGGCCGCTGCAGTTCAGCTTGGATAGCGCGTGCACACGGTTTCACTTGAAGGAAATCAGCAGCCTAGCATTTGTTTTAATTGTAGTTTTCTGACCACATGTTTTGTTTTTAAACATTTGTTGACCTTTAGCTGATAGAACATTGCTTGGGTTCAGTAAAGGGCCAGAATGTGTGCGTGTGTGTGTGTGTGTGTGCGTGTGTGTGTGTTGCAGGTGACGCTGGAGTGCCCTGACAGCGAGGAGTCTCCACGAGTGGACAAACTGGTGGAGAGGATCTTCCACTGCAGCTGTCAGTCCTGCAGTAAGGACGGCGTCCAGGAGGGGGCGGTAATGCAGCTGTATCCAGACGACTCCGCGCCGGCCCCCGACGCCCTGAGCGGCGCCCCGCACTCTCACCCCCTGCCCCACTCAGACTCACACTCCAAGCGCGCCCGCCCACACACACACGCTCAGCATCACGCGCTTCCACACACGTCGGGCGGAGGATAGATCACACCTGTTATCACTCCGCTCCTCTCTCACTCTCCCCACACCTGCCCGTCCTCCACTGCAGTCTGTGGCGTCGCCAGGCACTAATTAAAATGTCTCTCGCTCTCTTTCACACACGCACACACACATACACACAGTCACGCAATCACGATACACCTTTGTGTATGAAAACTAGTTCCCCAGACAAACATGGATTTCTACCTGCTTATCTCACAGCCACACTGCCGAATAGTGTGCAAAGATGTAATCACTTGGCAATATGCAATAAATTCTGTCATGGTTGTCACGCACTTGTTGTCGTTTGTCGTGCGTCCCCACACACACATTCTGTCCGCTCTCTCCTCCTGCTTTGCTTTTCACACTGTGCTTTGTTTTCCTCAAAGCTGCAGCGGGGTGAAGATGTGGTGTCTGTTTCAGTAGCTCCCGTGGTGAGGGCGCCCCCTGCTGGTTCTCCACACTTGACCGTGGCCTTGAGCTTCATGGTGAGTTGTGAAAAGTCGATCCCACATTGGTGGTGTTTGACATTTTGTTGGTGTCCTGTCTGTGTTAGTGTGTCTGTGCGCGCCCACAGCATGAGTGTGTGTGAGCGGGACTCTGCCCCTGCCCTCTGGCCTCACGATCTCTTGTTGGCATAGTAACAGCACCTTCATCTTTGCAGCCCTCCCACATCAGGGCTTGATCCGGTGCTGCTCAGTCGCTGGAGGGCAAACTGATGCTTCACCTGCTGGACATGATGTCCTGAGGCAGACAGACAGACGGACGCTGTGGTGAGGGACAGCCAACAGGCATGGTGGACGGTTGCTGAGCCGGGAGAGAGAGAGAAAGAGAGGAAGAAAGGGAGAGAGAGAGGGAGAGAGAGAGGGGCAGGGGGGAGAGAGAGTCCCAGAGCTGGTTAGAGTCATGGAGGAGGACACGCAGGCAGCCAGGGAGGAAACCTGCAACACATTAGAGAGGAACAGCGTTTGAAGTGGTGGCCAATCTGTGTGTGTGTGTGAGTGTGTGTGTGTGAAGGGGCGGGGGAATGGTTGCAATTTCACAGCCTGCCCAGCAGATGTCAGTGGACTCCCGCTGCGGTGTGAGCTGCGTGTTTATCGGCCCCATCTCATTGATGTGCGCGTGTGTCTGTGTGTGTGTGTGTGTGTGTGTGTGTGTGTGTGTTCTCTGCTCCTCCTCCCTCGTCCTCGTCAGGCTGCTGAGCGTGGTGACCTCTGTCAGAGAGCAGAGCTTGGGAATGTTGTGGAGAAGATGAGCAGACCTGCTCCGGTCCAGCTGTGAGCTCAGCGGGACGCGGCCACGGGCAGCAGGAACCACTGCACGATGGAGAAGCAGATCCAAATGTGAGACTTCAGACACTTTACTGGTGTTTGGAAGGAAGCTGACACACATTCTCACAGGTCCACACCCCCCCGCACACATCTCCCTCTCTCTCTCCCACTCCTTTTCTCCCTCCCATCATCCCCCTCTCTCCACATCTCTCCCTCTCTCTGTCTCACTTGGTCTACTTCTCTCCCTCCCCCTCCCTCTAGCTCAGTCTCTCCCCTCATCA
>OMPJ01045309.1:0-10625 GCA_900312935.1 Carapus acus
GCGCTTATTACACGGCTTAAAACATTAATGAATAATACAGTTGTCAGAATAGTTCATAACAAGGCTACTTTCATTTTTCTGCAAAAGTGTAGGCAACGATATTTTCGCCTCCGCGAGAAAATAGTGCCGTAACGGCTACAGGTACTCTGCTTTTACATCCGCGCTTCTGTCACTTCTTCCGACGTGTGTTTGTCGCCGCAGCTTGAAATACACGTATCATACTTACCCACGCATCGAAAGTTTCATGCTTCCCAAATATGTTGAAAATAATTTTTAATCTGCTCATGTTTGCTCCGTGACGAAGCGTGACGCGGCAACAGTACGTAAACAGTCCAGAGTGGAACTAGACGCTTTGGCGCGGGTTGATATGAATGCAGGAAGTTCAACTCTGAGTCTTTGATTTCGCAGCGGTCCGTTATTGATAGTCGAGCGGTCATTATACGAAAATAATGACCGCTGACGTGACCAATATCGGCCAATCAGAACCAAGCATTCACACATGCCGTGTAATAAGCAGTGGTAGTTAAGGAAGTCCGGAAAAGAAGTCCCTGCACTTGGCAATAAATCCATTCAAGCGGCCAACCATCGCGGGTGCTCCATCCGTGGTGATGGACACCAATTTGAACACTGGCAGATGAGTTTCCATTTTTGATAAAAAAAAAAAAAAATCAGCTTCCTTTTGGGAGCTGAGCGTCAATTTAGAATCTAAATTTCACGATAACTCTCTGGCAAGCAAGGAAGGCGCCGTTGTGTGCGCCTGCGCATACCTGACGTTGTGCGCATGCCGGTCTGTGTACATATGCATGACGCGGACTACCCACACTACCTCCGCGGTCGACTGGTAGACCATGGTTGACGCGTTGGGCACCCCTGGTGTAGGTATTAGTAGGTTGTGCATTCCTGTCTTTCCAAGTCCTTTGCAGTTCTCCTGATTGGTTTATTAGCTAGAGTCATCTGCTTCATTGCACTCAGCATCAGATTCTGCATTCTTTTGGAATTCCTGACCATGTCTTCTCTCTTTGCCCTCTCCCTTAAATCACCGGTATTTTCCACAAAAGTAACATTAAATAATCAAGATGTTATCTAATCTTATTGCAGAAAAAAACTTAGTGATAGCAGAAAATAGTATTGTGATGTTAGAATATACAGGGACTGCATAAAATCCAGTATCTGAGACTGTTTACCATATCTAATTTTGTTGAGTCCTGCAAGCTTTTATTTATTTGGGCAGATGGGTAAATTCCTTCATTGAGATTACACCGAAAATGTGTTGTTGCAGAGCTTGGTACTTTATTTTTGTCAATAACAGTCTACATTTTTTGTACGTATTTTAACAAATATTTTCTTAAAATATCTACAGCTTTAATGTAACGTTGTTTACATGTTATATTATGCTATTTTTATTTTATTATATCATATATTTTCTTTAATCCTGCAAATGCTTGTATTTCTTCAGCAAGATGATGTTAAGCATGTAACAGCGTTGTGTGTGCTATGTGCTACCGTTCTTACAATTAAATTCTTTCAAAAGAAACTCAATATATCGTTGTTCCTACAGTATCGCAATATATCACAATATATCGTGTCGTTGCCCCTGTACCGTGATACGTATCGTATCGCCAGCTTCTTGCCAATACACACCCCTAGGAAGAGGGTTATTTTGGAATATATGAGGTTGAAATTTTTTACCTTGGGATGTAAAAAATTGGTTACATGGTACTCACCTAAACTCACCACGTGCTACTCTCTTATCAGACAGGACATGGTCTCTGACATGGTAAAGGGAAAAAAATAATATTTCACTTTTTAGTTGTCTCCTCTGGTGGGGAAGATAATTGCAATGTGACAACAAGCCCCCATCTCCCCTAATACATTGCAGAGATAACGGTTGGTAACAGGCCAAAAAAACTGCAGGGGAAAATGGCAAAACACAGAACAGTAAAGCATGTTAAGGTTAATGTGGTCAAGATCCAAAAATCTGATCAAAGGCTGGCTGCTTTTGATTACATCATACAAAAACCAGGTCACCCCGCCTGAGCGATGGCTTTTGGGCATTGATAAGACTTTTATATTGCTGGAAAGAGTGTGCATGGAGAAAATCTGTCGATGTTTGAAATGGTCTGGAGCTCTATCGGAGCCTTGCAACATTATTTACTTGAAGAATATCTGGCTCTTTATCAGTGCCTTTATCTTTATAGAGTGGGGAAACAAAAAAGTCCAATGCATCCAAAAAGTGAGACTAGCCTAAATTGCTATATCTTCCACAAGCCCACATGATGAGTCAAGATGTGGATACTTGACAATGAATCACATCAGGCCAAGATTCTTGACCTAAGGTGATTAACTGTCAAGTTTCAGAGACAGCTTCAATACACGCTTTCAAAAACAGCTGAAATTAGTCAGACCAAGCAGACTGCACGACAGTTGCGGCAGGTGAAAAGCGCATTGATAAATCCTGTCTGACTGTGTTTCCGGGTTTGTGGAGAAGCTGCTCTCTTCATGGCAGCAGCGTCCCCAGTGTAAAAAACAGAAAGTATAAATCAGTCAAGCATAATTTTGGCATGTGGGACATATATGGTTGACATTTGTTGCATTTTCTGCAGACAAGCCAAAAAAGGACAACGAGCCGTCGTTGGCCAATGGGCCGTAGTTTGGACACCCAAACTATGGCCCGCTGTTAGCTCAACCCAGGTGTCTGAGGTTGCTCTGAATTGGCTTTGCTACGTTTCTTTGCAGAAATTCCAAGATCATGGAGAGGGGCTGTCGGAGGTTTTTAAATTGTTGCTGAGGTGAGTTTATTCATTTTTCTCTTTTGCCATTGCTGCGCTTCTTTTGGCTGCTGCCTTCCGGGGTTGCTACAGGGGGCCGTCTGTCTCCACCTTCCTCTGTCCATCCAGCCGTCCGCTGACACTCCGACTTCCCCCATGTCTTCCTTAACTACATCTATGAACCTTCTCCATGGTCTTCCTCTTCTCCCCCTACCGGGCAGCTTCATCTCCAACATCCTCTGTCCAATCTATCCACTATCTGTCCTCTGTACATGACCAGACCACCTCAGTCTTTCCTCTCTGATCCCACCCCAAGTCACTCTACAGTAGTTGTTCCTTTGTCACTTTTTATCCTGTGAAGCCTGGCCACACCCAAAGAAAACAAGAGCATCTTCATTTCTGCCACCTCCAGCTCAGCCTCCTGTCTCTCTAACAGACACACTTTTGTCACCCAGACATCATGGCTGCTCTCGCTACCATCGTACCAAATCTTACCTCACTCCACGTGTTTGCTAGTCCTTACTTGAGATGTGTCGTTTATAATGTTTATTAGTTGTTGTTTTTTTACCTTTTCATACAATTATAAGACCTTGGTAGGAGTGGAAAACATTCTTTAAATGCTTTTATTACCATCACCATTCGTAGTCAGACCGCCTCGCTGGAACAACCCAGCAAAAGTTCCAGCAGCTCTGAGGACGAGGCGGGCCCCTCCACAGCAGCCCCAAAAGTCCTACAGAAGGTAAGAGTGGGTGAGATGTTCTCCTGGGGCTTCCTATGGAGAGCAGGGTCACGGTGCTTGATGCACACGCATGCATGGCAGGAGATGAAATAGGTCTGAGGGAGGAGGAAACCAAGGCGCTCAGCCACAGGGCCGATGAAGGATGACATATAATTTGTGTACCATTTGTTCCTGCACACCATTAGTCCTTTTCATTTTCAATTAATCAAAGACGAAGAAGTGTCCGAATCCGTGTGCCATTCATTGTTTCCAAAATGTTTTTTCATTTGGGAATTGAAAACGAGAGAGCAAAAAGTATTTCGTTTTTTGCGTTTTGTCGTTTTCAAACCAAAAATGAGACAACGAAAAAACAAAAATCAAATACATGCTTGGCTTTTCATTATCCATTTTTCGGCTCGGATCGACAACACGAAATGGAAAAATGGGACTCAGGGACTGAATTTGATGTTGTTATTTAATTGATCTGGTTTACTCGACGTGGAAAAATGGTGATAAGCGGTAGCTTGGTAGCATTCATGCTTGCTAGCCAACGTGATTGATCACAGCAGTCAGAAGCATTCAGTCCCGCCACGGCTCTAACTTGTGCGATATTACGGCATATGTCGCACCGCTGTCGAAAAGCTCTGTGATAAAAGTAGCATGATTGTGGTTCCTGCGCCACCATGACTGCTAGATGGTGGCTTAAGTACCGCTCATTACCAGACTTACGGTCTCGCAAACCGGACCAATGAAATGACAACGTCAAAGTCAGTCGTTTTGTGTTTGATTTCAAAACGAGAAAACGAAAAACGCAGGGTTTTTAAATTTTTTCGTTTTCGTTTCAAAAACAAAAAATGGAAAGAAGGAATCATACACGAATTTGACCGCTTATTTTGTTATTTGTTTTTGAATCAAACACAAACAAATCAAAAATATGCCTGGTTTTTCATAGTTCAGTTTTAGACTTGGATCAAAAAAAAGAAATTTACGAAAGTTAAAGCAGATGGGTATCCTACAATGCTCCTGGTGCACCTGCTTGACCAAGAGGTTGTGGACATGGAGGACAACTTCACAAGATTCTGCATCTCAAATCTGACTTTCTCAAGTCCAAGTTGGCTGACTTGAAAGAGTGGCGCGTTCATGTGTGCGTACACAAGATCTCAGGTATGCTTAGATTTTGATCAATTTTTTCCACTCCCAGTCCATCCAACTAAACCATTATAGCTTTGATTCCAGGTCGCGGAATACCCAATGAACTGGCAGCAGGTGGCTGCCTAGCGAAAGTCTTAAAAGGTAGCTGCTGTTATTTGTTGTCATGTCATTTACTACAGGCTGCTGTGAAGCCACGGTCTGGGGGCCCCCCCCCGGCCCAGATACTTCCTCCGGCCATGCTGCCGCGGCTCCACCGTCAGAAAGTAGGGCCACACATTTTCCCCACCGTGTGGAAGACCTAAAGCAAAGACAGAATTTCCAGTGCATTTGTCAAGACATTGAACTATAGTAACATTTGTCCTCTTTGACACTGATAGAACCGATGCCTTGGCCCCTGCCAAAGGGGGCAAAGCAAAAAGAAAAACTGGCGGCCGCAAAGATGAGGCCAGGTCTGGAACAGGTGCGTGTGTGTTTGTGGGAGAACACATTGTGTTAAGTCCAGCGATCCAACTGCAGACTGTGATCAGTGCAACATTTTTGTTCTGAATTTTTCTGAATTGCGTCACCTTTCATACGGACAGAGCACCAAGCACCCCTGGCTGGACTGGGGGACATGGCCAATCTGAACAGGGGATTCCTGCAGCGCCTCTGGGGATTTTTTGCCAATGAGGACACTGTGTCCATGAAAAACAAATTAGATAAAATCATACAATTTTTAAAAAACACAAGATGGTTCGTAGAAAAGGCCATCACCATCCTTGAGGTGCTCCGATCCATCCTTGGATAGCTCCTATCCAAGGATCGATCGGAGCACCTACAAGTAGGTAATGTATATAGTTTATCAAAATATATAACGTTGTTGTTTATTAGATAATATTGTTGTTCATTTTAATGGTGTATAGAATATGTGTATTGTTAATATGTATAATAGGTAGGTAATAGGTATAGGTATACTGTAGGTATAGGTAATAGGTAGGTAGTTGTTTGAATGCTGTTAGTTTGTTGAATAAAAAGTTTGTCGTTAGTTTGTTGAATAAAAAGTTTAAAAATTCCTGCATGTATTAATTCACAGTTTTGTTCAACTTTTCATTAACTTGTTAAATGTATCAAATCACAATTTAGTTCAACTTAGGCAGCTGGATAGTACAGTGGTCAAGACCACTGACTGCGACATGGGAGACACCCCAGTCAGGGTGATCATCCAATAAGGGTCTTTAGGCAAGACCCCCAACACGCCTACCTGCAGAGGTGCCTTGTTCATGGGTACTTCTGCCCCGACCCAGCTCAGGGGCGCCTCAGAAGGGGCAACCCCCCCACTCTCTGGGACCCTCCATGGTGTGCATATTTCCATGTGTGTATTTGGGAAAAGAGTGAAAAACAACGAATAACCCTCCAGGGGATTATTAAAGGCTATGTTATTATTAATATTGTTAACTGTTATTAATTCACAATTTCTTTGTAAGCTTGATTTGTCCTACATTCTTGAATGCTCCATTGCCTTTCCATCTCAACTGCTCTATTGTTTTTGGCAAACAACTCAAAACTCTCCCTTTTGAGTCGTTGAAAATGTGCTTGGATGCTGTCCAACAACAAGACCCCCCTTTTATTTTTCTGAAATACAGACCACTTTGTCAAGTGAAAACCCACTGGAGCAAACAAAAGTGTACTCTAGGGCTCGTTACAAATCCTCATGTGCTCTTTAAAGGACTTATTACCCATACCATGTGTGAGGTAATCAGGTCTGTGTCGTCCTCTGGCGAATTGCTGGATCGATCTCTCTCCGGTATTGTGCAATCACACCATCTCATTTGATACAAATAAAGGATTCCTTCCCCTCCAGGTAGTGCTAACTAAGTGCCATACAATCTTTGTTTCCTCGAGGTGTGGTCATCATTTCGACAATGCAAAGACTATGGGCATGTGTTGGAATCACTGATCCTGATCTGTGAGTCATTGTGTTACAAGCTTGGAAAAAAATTGCAAAACACTTGAACTCATCTCTCTCTTCTGCTCTGGACCTCGCTTGGCTGATCCACCAGAGGTGGTCCCCGAAACTGTTGAGGGTCCCAGTCTTACTTCAAGGTAGAAAGAGCCACATAGTTTCAGTCCCCCGACGTGTTTATGGTGTAAGGTGTATATACGCTGATCTCAATTTAAGCCTGGAATATATTTTCCTGAGCTTGTGGTTGCTCCCTTTGCTATCTCAATACCTTTCTTCTTTTTCTTCATGTCATCTGGACCTGCATCCACCAGATGTGTCGGGATGTGTCTGAAGTTGTAACTAAAGGAGCATCTGTGGAAACATGTAATCCAAATACCCAATACCTGATGGACAGGACGGAAATCGGGCCAGCCGGTAATGGTAACAAAAAGCAATATATCATCTCTCTCCTGGTTTCTTCACCAGTTTGAGACGGTTGCTCCACTATAAGGAACAACCCCCTTTGTAGCTGGGCTTTGACCCTCCAGAATGGTGGCGAGTCCCTAACTATCACTCATCCACCGCGCCTTTTTGTAGAATGAACGTGGACCCAAGAGGTTCTTTCACACACCTAATCCCCTGACTGCAGGTCAGTGTGCAGTGATGTTGGTCTTGTCCTGTGGTAGAGACAACAACAACTTTATTCATAGTGTTAGATACTTTCCCTCCAACCGGGCGGGTGTGAAGTTGATGCATAGATGTTGAGGTTTTAATGAGGACTTTTTCTACCGTGGATCCATCTGTCCCAGCGAATTTGTTACAAGCTCAGAGTTAGCACAGACACAAAATTTTGGAGTGAGCTGAAAAATTGTACGTGGCGGAGCAAAGTGTCAATTTAATGCCAAATATCCTATGTATCCACTATTATTCTCCTTTCCCCCCCTTACTGAGACGTGTGACACGCCATGGCTCCAAAACAAAAAACAAACAAACAAAAAAAAAAGACTTATCAGAAGGGTCACAGTAGATATCATCTCTCATCAACACGCCACGCCCCAGCCATGGCCGCTTCTCCCTTTCCAGGAACGCACCTTGCATGTCCCGGGGGACATGGTGATCCCTAGGGTGTGGCTCCGGTGTCCGCACCTGCAGACTTAGCTTAGCAGCAGCATCGGCTGTTAGGTTCACCACCGAAAATGAATCTGTGGAGGAAAGGTGCGCCACACATTTACAAATATCAACCCGTTCAGGCAGAATAGTAATGACATCGCCTGTCGCTTCGTCTGCGGTCGCGGTGCTAACAGAGAAAAGCCACTTTTTTTTTTTTTTTTGCACCGGTCCAACTCACGTTTCCATAGCCTACATTCAGCTATATAGTGAAGTGAAGCAACTCTGGCCGTTTTGTCGTTACCCGTGGTTGGTGAAGACACGAGGATAGCGGCAACATGTAGCAACAGTAGACTTACGTAGAGGATCAAACTTTGAAAAATTCGAAGACATGCGTTGATGGTCGGGTGGGGGAATTCACATTAGCCGCATGGCTAATGTGAATTCCCCCACCCGACCAATTACCCCACCCGACCATCCTCTCCGTTTACCTTCGATAGTTCGCATAGAACAAAATTGACTGTTCGCGTATCAGAATAGCAGAGAAAGCATTACTTGGTGGGTCGTTGAAAAGAACATGTAGGTCTGGGACAACTGGCGCGCGTAGAGCCGTAGCAGCATCACAGACTAGCCAGGCTCGCATCAGTTTCCCGCCAGAGGAGGGCGGCGTTTAGTTTGCCGGAAACAGCGAAGTAGTATCAAACTATTGTTTCTCAAAGAAAATAAAAGTTGACCAGAGGAGAGAGTTGTCCTTCCTGCTTACTATTTGGATAACAAGATCTTAGTCAAGTTTGGGCAGAAGCTGAACCAAACCAAGAAAAACTTTTCAAATTAAAACACACATTTTTGAGGAACTTTATTTTACGAAATCTGGGATCATCATCAGACATTTCATCATAAAAGGCAAGTTATGATAACAGCAGAAGAGAGCAAAAGAGGCTGGATTGGTGTACATCACTTTGGGGCAGCACACTGATGGTTATTATACTACACAAAGCATAGGCAATGGACTGAGTATATGTCTGGTATGTTAAAGTAACAGTTATTCAGATAATTGAAGCTTACAAAATAAGCAAAAAAAGAAACCTTCAAACTGGCGTTCTCACTCCAAATCACTACATCCATTGAATTCTTCATCCTCCGAGTCGCCCCTCAACAGCTCTGCCAGCTACAAAGGTAAATGAAGCGCTGCCTCCCCCTCTGTGCAGTAGAGGATGCGGTGCTTAAATTACTGTAATAACATTTTAGCTATACAGGATGAATAGACGCTGGTACACAAGCACAGAATACCATTGCACAGTTGTCAGTGTGACAATAAGAAACATGAGATTATATATTCTAATAATTTCAAGTCAAGTCAAGTCAAGTCACTTTTATTTGTATAGCCCAATCTCACAAATTACAATTTACCTCAGAGGGCTTTACACTCTGTACAGCAATACAACATCCTCTGTCCTTAGACCCTCGCATTGTATAAGGAAAAACTCCCCAAAAACCCCTTTAACAGGGAGAAAAAGGAAGAAACCTCAGGGAGAGCAACAGAGGAGGGATCCCTCTCCCAGGACGGACAGACATGCAGTAGATGTTGTGTACAGAGACACAGACAATATACAACAGTCATAACAAGTATTAAAGATAATGTAGTTTTAAAATGTAGCGAAGAGGACGCCAAGCAGCTTCCAGAATGCCACCGGGAGAAAGCCGGACCAGAGCCATGACCACCATCGCATTGACTACAGACTCCGGAACTGGCAGTGATAGATGGGGGAGCAGAGCATGTCAAAGATGGGTGATGATGCAGGGGGTGGATGCCAAGGACAAGAAAGACAGGGAGGAGAACAGGGAGAGAGACAGAGAAGAGGAAAGAGGGGCACACAGCTCGGGTGCTCATGAGCTTGTGGAACATAAAAACAGACGGTTAGAAAAAAAGCAGGGGTTGAGCAGTTGCGATGAACAACAACAATAAACAGTAATTTAAGTTAAATCTCGTCAGCAGGATAGTATTGGTAAGCCCACCAAGGCAGAAACCGACCCACCATGCTGTAAATGGTACATAAAAAGTCAAATTCAGGAAACTAATTGTAAGTTAAGCTAAAAAGATAAGTTTTTTGTTTTGATTTAAAGGTTTCAACAGAGTCAGAGGATCTGATGTCAGCAGGGAGGTTATTCCATAAGTACGGGGCCCAATAGGAAAAGGCCCTGCCACCTGCAGACTTCTTATTGACTTTGGGTACATGCAGTAGCCCTGCATTTTGAGACCAGAGAGCTTGAGCCGGAATATGGGGTCTAATGAGGTCAGAGAGGTATACTGGAGCACGTCCCATTAGAATTTTATAGGTCAGCAGAAGCAGCTTAAAGTGTGATCTAACATGGATAGGAAGCCAATGAAGGGAGGCCAGGATAGGTGTAATATGTTCGAATTTTCTTGTTTTAGTTAAGATTCTAGCTGCTGCGCTCTGAACCATCTGAAGACTTTTAGTACTGGCGCGAGGCAGACCTGAGAGCAGAACATTACAGTAATCCAATCTAGATGAAACAAATGCATGAATTAGAGTCTCGGCATCAGCCATGGATAGAAACGACCGAATTTTGGCTATATTAAGTAAAAGAAAGAAGGCAGCCTTAGTGGTTTCCATAATGTGCCTATCAAAAGAGAGTGTGTTGGCAGTGTGTTGGCTCATGAACAGACTGGACAAACCCAAAAGTGTCAGCCAACGCCTGGAAGACTTTACTAAGGGAATCACCAGCTTTGTTCGGGTGAATATCAAAATCACCTAGAATTAGAATCTCATCAGAATGGGTGACAAGATCTGAAGTAAATTCTAAGGGCCAGGTGGCCGATAGACTATTACAATGAGGAATGAACAACGACTGTTTGTGGCTGGGGGAGCTGGATTTAGAATAAGAGCCTCAAATGAGCCGTGTTTAATGTCGGGTTTAGAGGTTAAATCAAAATTAG
>OMPJ01045311.1:0-19008 GCA_900312935.1 Carapus acus
GAACACCGACGTGATGTATCTGGCACACACACACACACTGGCAGAGCTTATACACACACTAGGGGTGGGTAAAAATATAGAAAAATCGATGCATCGCAATTATCTCCCCTTCGATTCGATATCAATTCAGCACCACCGCTGAATCGATTCACTCCCTGGCGCAACATCTTGTGAATCGCGTTTTATGTACGGAAGCTGCAGTTGTCCGCAACCACAAAATGGTGAGCGATGGAAAGAGTTCCGTTGTCTGGAATTACAGTCGACCCTCGATTGTGCGGACTTCACATGTCCGGACTTTCAATTGTCCGGACAACGTCCGCCTTCCGGACTAAATGTCCGCTCCAGCCGCTCCAGTCCGAAGAATGACAACTTTGACCGATAGGTGGCTCTCGTGGCAGACGACGCCACCAGCGAGGCAGCCACGCTTGCGCGTATAGGCGCAATATAGGCTGTTTACTGTACAGTACTCAATTTTCAATGTCCGGTAGTCAATTTTCAATGTCCGGACTTTTTCATTGTCCGGACTAGGTCCAGTCCGTATTTGTCCAGAGAAACGAGGGTCGACTGTACTTTAAGAAAATGGGGACTCTGACTCCCGGATCACTCCAGCTTGGAGAAGTTCTTGCACGTGCTTATGGAAAGCCTCCCAATCCTGAGGGTGTGTGGGACAGGCTCTGTGTTTAAAGGGCATTTCACTCAAGAGCTTGATTCGGTGCTTCACCTGATCAGTTCTTCCGATGTCAATATCGTGCTGAGCGAATAATTCGGACATGCTGTTCAGCTTGTTTATGATATGCCCCTTCCACTCAGCATAGACAAGAGAGTTATCGAATAAGAATTTCAGATTGGATTTGTGTAGAGATTCTAATTTTAGTGAAGTGGCTGTATGCTCTTGGAGAGGGAACTCATTGAAAAGCACTGAGCTCACCAATGACACACCTCTGTGGAATAATAATGTCATGCTCTGACTCATTGGTAAGTACTTAACAAGGTCAGTTTTGGAGGCAAGTCATGAGGCAGGTGTTCAGCAGTCCACCTGACAAAGAGGACAAAGACGGCTGATCTAAAACTTCAGAACTCTCAGTAGTGGAGCCACCTCGAAAACAAGGAGAGCTACGGTCGGATTCTCTTTATCGACTTCAGCTCAGTATTCAACACCATAATCCCCGACATCCTGATTTTGACACTGGCAGACCTGGGACTCCATCACATCACTCTGTCACTGGATCAAGGACATCCTCATGGACCGACCCCAGTCGGTTAAACTGGGTCCTCACACCTCCACCTCCCGGACACTGAGCATTGGCTTCCCAAAAGGCTGTGTGCTGAGCCCAATACTGTACACCCTACACACCATGGACTACCTAGCCACCCATCCAAGTAACACCATCGTGAAGTTTGCAGACGACACAACAGTAGTGGGCCTGATCACGAGAAGGGACAAGTCTGCCTACAGCAGGGATCACCAACCTTTTTGAAGCTGAGGGCTCCTTCATAGGCACTGAGTCACACGAAGGGCTACCAGTTTGATGTTTCAAAAAGTTATCAATTATGTAATGTTAGAGAAAATCAACTTACACATCTTAAGTACATCCTGTCACATTTTGAACTAATGAGAAAGTCAGTTGCATTTTCGGATAAAACCCGACAGCAATAAAAAAGCAACAGCTGCGCTGTACTGCTGCTGTCCATGGACTCGTCGCATTGGATGCTAGACCACCGGCATCTCGCCACGTTCTGGTCCGGCAGATCGGTCAAATTACAGAAGATAAGATCGGCTTCATTTTTCTCGTCTTGAAATATGGTGTTAACAGCTATCATCATTGCTTCTTTGACAACTTCTACGTCTGAAAACGCCTTCCTCTTCTTGACCAGAAATATGTGGCAAAGCTGCTTCTAGTTCGCAGGCTTTTTCTGCCCGTAGTGCCGTCACCACGGTCGCCCCGCAAATGAGACACACGCATGTTTCTTTCACAGTCGTCGTTAACAAGATCTCTTCCTCCCATTTGTTGTGAAAGTGATCAATTTTCTCTCTTTTAACAAACTGTATTTAGAGCCTATATTTGCTGCGCCCGCTAGCTTACTTTCCACTCGTACTTAAGTTTTGTCATGCGCACAATACTGACTGTTAAATTGGAGTGGGTCAGACTTCACCCAAACTTCTCTAAAATTCATGTATGATTAACATTTTATGTAGGACATTGCCGTTTTAAAATCCACATAAATTGTATATTCAGTGTGATTAAAAAAATTAGCTATAGAAAAAAATAAGATTTTAGACGCAGCAAGTTGCGCTATTTTTAGTACAGCCTTAGGGGCGCCTTATGTGCTCCTTCCCGGCGACCTGGCGCCCGTGGGCACCGTTTTGGTTGACCCTTGGCTTCCAGGGATGACGTCCAGAGACTGTCTGAATGGCGCTTAGCCAACAACCTGTTTCTGAACACCAGGAAGATTAAGGAAATCATCCTCGACTTCAGGAGGCTCAAGGCAGACCCCACCCCCATCTACATCGACATAGATATTCATTATGGAATTGATCAACTGGTCGTTGAGCGCTATTGATACTATTTTCTTAACCAGAAAAGGGAGTCCTAGAGACTCGGCCTGCCCCAGCCTTGGGTTATGCTGCTGATCCTTGGGGAGCCTGGCGCCCGATCTGTCTGTCCCCTCTACAGGTAGAAGACGTGGAAGATGTGTACCTATTCGGATTTACTGTGGCTGGGTTTCTGCTGATTGGATGTGCAATTGCCCTTGTCTACTGCAAACTGAAGAAGACAACTTCACTCATGGAGTCCAAACAGTTATCTGAAGTTTCAAATACGCATTTCAAAGGTCTGAATGAGAGACTTTCGGACACTGGGAGAGCAGCGGCCAAAACGGACCAGGCTATTGTCAATCTTGGCGACAGTTTTGCTGTCAAGCGAAAGAAGTTGGATACTATCTGGGGACACACAAGCAAACTTTTGAGACTTTTCCATCGGCCAAGTCGCCCCCGAAGAATGGACGGTCCTTCATGTTCACCTTGAAATTTTGTCGCCGCTCACTATAAAATTTAAACAGCTCCTGTATCAAATTCACTGTTGCACCTAAAAGTCTGTATTTTCTGATTTGTGATTTCCCTGTCTCGAAATTGTACATTGCTGTGTTTCACACACTACGGGCTCCTATCTTATCTTGACCCAAGGTTACACTCCTAGCGAGGCATCTCAAGGTCTCCTTCTCCTCGTTTTGTGACTCCTCGCCCTTTTTCAACCTGTTCCCTCCCCAGCTCCCCGGCTCCCCAAGTCCCCCTCCCCTTCATTCTGGTTTTGTGTTGGGGTTTCTGGCGGCGCCTATGTTTTGTCTTAGGGCCGTGCCCTTAATCCGGAATTGGACTGATAACTCCATCCACTGAAAAGTGTCCTTGCGAGGCCCTTTCATACCCGTGTCAGTGTTAATGTAACAATAAGCATTAGCTCTCTGCAGTTATGAGGGGATAGGCTAGAGATCAGAAGCAGGGCCGTTTCAAGGAATTTGGGGGCCCCAGGCAAGATGATGGACATGGGGGCCCCCCTCCAAAAAAAAGATAAAATAAAAAATGACAATAATAAATTCTATTTGATGATTTATCAATGATTTAACAATTTCATTCAATGATTTACCAGCCGGGTCAAAGGCTACAGGGACCCTATCATAGATATACTGTGTTAAAGTTGTGTAAGTTCAATTACACTATTTTCCCCAAAAAAATTGACAACAAAAACTGCTGTTGCATATACTGTTTGAACGTCTGCCAAAAAAAACAAAAAAAACAAACAAACAAAAACAAAAAAACACCATCACACCAACCATACCATAGCAACCAACATTTTAAGAGAGTGCAAATTATGCAGTAACTACCGTATATGAAATTTTTGGAAAAAAATATAAGATGTAAAATATGAAAAACCTATGAAATGATGAAAAACCCATAAAACTATATAAAAAAGATTAAGTTACAGACAGAGACCTGTTGGAGATGTTGGAATAAGATTCATTTAACACGTATTCATTTACTACCCAAATTCCACAATGTCTCCAACTTGTCTACATTACTTTTGGAACTCAAAAAATAGTGTTCGTGTCTTGACCTGTGAATGCTTTCTTGACAGTTTGATTTTATTTTTACTCAGGCCAGTTGCATTTATGACATCCAGTGCCATTAGATAATGACATATTGCAGACAACTGTTCCCACTTTCTTCAATAAAAGAGTGAAGCAGCAGCAAGCAAGTTGAAGACAGTTGGACAGAGACCTTTCGTGCTCTCCAACTGCTCTTCCCTTGCAAGCATCAAAAGGTGATACTTTGTCTGCGGTCTGATTCCTCCGAATCAGGGGTGTTCAACCCCAACAGACCCTACACATTTCCTCCACTAGCAAGAACTAGGCGACGGTGGCAAGGAAAACTTTCCTTTTATTTGGAAGACACCTTGGGCAGACCAGGCAGCAGGTGGACACCCATCTTCCTTGACAAGTTGGGGTAAGCGAGAGAGAGAGAGAAGTATACAGATGCACAGCAGAACTCAGTAATAGTGACAAGGTTACAATTGAATTTAGCATATATTTACTGTATGTAGATATGTGTAATAATATGTTAACTACATAGACCTACTTATGCTTAGGTAAGTTTGAGTTATACTTTTGCTTAACATGGCATTTAAGCATTTTGCTCTTTGAGAAATAGACAAACCAGGTGCTTTAAAGACAGTTACCGGTAACAGCTGGCCTGCGTGGATAGGCTACTACTAGACATAAATGTTGTAGTTTACTTTTATGATGCACCGAGCACCAAATGATTGTAGGTTATACTTCCCCAATTTGGTAGATTTCATCATGGTAGAATAGGTGGCATAGCAGAGAAGCTGCTACTTTCATCAAAACTTATTGCAACGCCTTAGCGATGTCATGTCCTTGAATAAGACTGACAGTGATTCAGCAACAGATCTGTCTCTTTGTTATGCTGTTAATAAACATTTAAGTGTTATCAGCACATTATCATCATCAGCACAACCTATTCTTGTTCGTTGCTTGCATCGACTGTCAGGCAGGTAGCTAATGTAAATGTTACCTGTATACTTTGTTGCTGGCCCACCTGCTGCTAAATTTCACCTCTTGTACATGTCAAGTCAAGTCAATTCAATTTGTATAGCGCCAAATCATAGCAGGAGTTATCTCAAGGTGCTTTACAGGATGGAGCAGGTAGTGCTCCTCAGTGTGTAAACAGTCAAGGTCTATGGCAAGATTCCCCAACCTTTTTGGGCTTGCGAGCTACTTTCAACATGGCCAAGTCAAAGAGCACCCCCCCAACCCCTCACCCCCAACCGTCGCACGACAGTTGCTGAATGACCAGTTCTTGACCAGTGCTGAATACAACACTTTTTTTTGTCCTTACCTTACTCTGTTGACTTGCACTGAATGGAACCAGCCAGAGACGCATAATCCGGACAGTAGCTGCTGACAGCTAGCCTCAAGCACACTTCCAAATGATCATCAGTCATGGTGGAACGGTACTTGAACTTGATGATGTTCATGTGAAAAAAGGCTGACTCGCATAAATAAGTTTAGCTGAATAATGCAGTCAAACAGGTTGCACATTTCCTCATGTTGGGGTACCCCGTGAGTAAGCACCAGAACTGTCCATGAACTTACGACTTCAATATCAGCTTGTAATGTCAAAATCTCCTCCTCTACTACAGTAGAGTTCAGGTCAAAGACAGTTGCCATTTTCGATGCGAGTGAAACGACCTCAGCATCTTCTTCGAAGGGGTAGCACATGAACATAGCGATTGGCTTGAGTAAAGCAAAGTCTTGAAATCATTTGTCAAACTCTTACAGACAATTATCAATCTGTTCTGTGCAGCGTACACTGTCAAGGTGTACGCATGACTTCCCTTGTGTCTCCAACTCCGACACAAGGTTTTTTGAAGTTTGCCAAATTATGACCTGGAGCTTTTAGGAGAAATGTTGCATTTTTCGTTTGAAAGCATTAATTGAGCTTATCATATTGATCAAAGTTTTGTCTTTTCTTTGCAGCTCTAGATTCAGTTCATTCAGTATGTTGGTCAGATTAGTTAAAAATGTGCAGTGGTGATCAAGGAAGTTCGGAAAAGTGTCGTCCTCCCTGCACTTGGCAATAAATCCATTCAAGCTGCCAACCATCGCGGGTGCTCCATGCTTGGTGATGGACACCAATTTCAACACCGGGAGCTGAGTTTCCCTGTTTTTTAGAAACTCAGCTTCCTTTTGGGAGCTGAGTTTCAATTTGGAATCTAAATTAAGCGATAACTCACCGGCAAGCAAGGAAGGCGCCGTTGTGTGCGCCTGCGCATACCTGTCGTTGTGCGCGCATGCGCATGCCAGTCTGTGTACATCTGCATGACGCGATCTACCCACACTACCTCTGCAGTCGACTCGTAGATCGCAGTCAACGTGTTGGGCACCCCTGGTCTATGGGATGGACACACAGACACCCAACATATCCCCCATTAGCGACAGTGGCGAGGAAAAACCTCCTCTTGAGGGAAGAAATCTTGGGCAGGCCAGGCTACAGGTGGGCGGCCAACTGCTCTGACTGGTTGGGTTGAGAGAGAGAGGGAAGGAGAGAGAGATAGAGAGAGAGAGACAGAGACAGGTGTAGGGATGCACAGCAGCAGGAGCAGGACCTAGATGTTTGGAGGTCCGTCATCACTGGTGGTGTTCTACATGTAGCTGCCGGCTACGGGTTAATGAAGCACAAGACAACACTCTAGGGAAGAAGCCTAGTTAGTAACATGCATTTACCAGACAGGGATGCACGTAAGGGTGGATGGGTGCAAGTGAGGCAGAGAGGGAGAGGAGATGCTGCTGCTTCGCCTCCCTCACCTCCTCTTCAAGTGTGCAGGGATGCTGCAGCACAAGTCAAAAGATTGGAAATGAACAGACAAAAAGTAAAGATGTAGTACTTCAGTTGCTTGGTTTCCACTTACATGTATAACAAGTGAGCACTGATATTTTGTGTTGAATAGACTTAACCCTCAAAGTGACCAGAAAGCACAGGTGAGGGTGTGCTGGAGACCTTGCTGGATTCAGTTTATAAAAATGAACGTACACAGCACAGCATTAGATTTGAGAAGACATGACATACAAACAGAGTTTATGAAATGCAGATGGTGTGTTCAGTAAGATAATCGCAGCGGCAGTGTTAAGGCATTATATTCACTTAGCTGACACCTTTGTACACAGCAACTTATAAAATAGATAATAAGCAAAGCAACATATGCAGAAGGCAGGGTGTCAAATGGAACATACAGTAGATTCAAGTACACAAGGCTGCCAAAATAGGGTTAATGAAGAAAATATGGCATAGCATGCATTTACCTCCATGGCTAGATGATGAAAGCAAAGGCATGAGCGAGGTGGATGGATGTTGTGGTGTTGGATCGCAGGGTGTTGGAGGCAGAGGTGTAAGCAAGGTGGGTGGATGTTGTGGTGGTGCCTGGCTGGTAATCTCTGTTGTACAGATTGGAACTGCACAAGGTGTCTTAGCCAACATTTTTGTCCAAAGCAATGTATAAAATAGACAATGAGCAAAGCAACATATGCAGATGACAAGGTGTCAAATGTGGGTGCACGAAATGTAAAGCAACTTAAAACACAGACCATGAACAAGCAACAGATATAAAGCAAATTGATCTTTTTTTTCACAAAGATATCACTAACTTGGATTTGATGCAGCCAATTTTGTGGTTGCTCTCCAGGGATTTTTTGGAGCTGGAGGAAGAACTAGATTTGTCAGAGTTTGAAAATTTCAGATTTGGCTACGGATTACACAAATTAGAAAAGTTAAAGAATTTAATTGTAACCAGGACTTGTGTCCCTTCTCTTATAAAAATAAAATGAAATACATAAATAAAAAATCAACAGCTGGTCCAAAGTACAATATCTGGATCTAAGGGTTGAATCACAATTCACCTTCAATTAGACTTATCACAGGTTTACTTTGGATTCACATTTTCCGATCTTCCAGGTTTGGGAAGGAGATTGGCAGTAGCAAGCTCAGGAGGAGAGTAAGTGTTGCTCCAATCCACATACACACCCACAGGACCACAAGGTTTAGTAACGGAGTTATCTTGATGTAAATGTTTCTTTCAATTGCATTTGCTTTTCTAACCTAAAACCCTTTGAAAAGAAAAAAATAAAAAGAATAAATTTGGTATGACTCGATTGGTTCTGGGTTGCAACCGTTAGTCTCCTTATGGTGTAACTGTTTTATCAGTTATTTGTGCATCTTGGCCAAGAACAAAAAACGAAGTTTCAGGTGGATTAAAGTAGCTAATTAATTAATAAGGCTGCTCTCAGGTGGATTTCCTTATGATTTGTGGTTCCTACCACCCTCAGAGTATGTCAGAAATTCTGACATCCTCGACGTCCTGACACGCAATCCACAGCATTGAAGTCCTGGGCTACAATGGGGCAGCTCCTCATGTGGAATAGGCAAATTGTCCCACAACAACAACAACAACAACAACAACATAATAACAATAAAACAGCCTGCAGCCTACAGTAGCTCTCTCACCAAGGTTTTCGGAACCTGTCTTCTCATGTGCTACCTGGAGAACAGCGTGCATCACATCAGCAACTTCGACTGTTCCTCCATCTCTATTCTCGCCTGTTCCTTTGTCTGTGTTGCACACCTTCAGACGCACCCAGAGCTGCAGGTGATGCACTAAGGCAGTCATTCCCAACCAGTAACTTCTCGTGGAGAAGTCATTAGTAGGGATGTCCGATATTGGCTTCTTTGCCGATATCCGATATGCCGATATTGTTCAACTCTCAATATACCGATACCGATAACAGCCTACACCGATATGTGCGCCAATAAACGCTTCAGGAGTGCATAGGCACTATTTCAGTGTAACGCAAGCATTATTGTATTTTTATCGGTTTTTATCTTATCGGTTTTAAAGCAAAAAAATCCGATATCAACACTAAATTTTTATGCCAATATCGGACCGGTAATATTGGTGGGCCGATATTATCGGACATCTCTAGTCATTAGGTGTGCCGCAGAGATCAAAATTCTCTCATCAGATCAAAATTATCTCTGATCCTGTCTTTGGTATCATACAAGACACACAAACATACATTTAAAGGAAAAACTCGCACAAGATTTTCACCCAGGAATAAAAGTACTTCAAAAAAAAGAAGCACTTCAGCAGGTATGAAGTTTGCAGATACAGCTCTTTCATGCCTTTTCTCTGTCAAAAAGCAAGACTACATCATGTTGCCTATTTAAAGACGATCACGCAATAGAAGATTGTGTACATCCTAAGAACAAAGTGCATGGTGAGAAACTTGATCTTTTAAGGCAAAGTTGTGTTTGTTTTGGTTGGAAAAAATAACCCTGACCCTAACCCTTGTACGTCCAGAGCACCTTAGAAACTCCTTATGTAATGACATTGCTACTCGGGAAGGCTTTACCTTGGCCTCGAGCACCACTGTAAAAAAATTAGGAGTCATTTGCCACATTGGTCTGTCTGACTGGAGCATTGTCTACCCCCAGGTAGGTTGAAGTGGCAGTCCTCTCATAAGGACGCGTTGCTCTTTTTGTTCTTTTCAGGGTCTTTTGTTATTTTTGTGTGTTTCCCGTGCGGTTAGCAGCAGTTGTCTCGGGAACACACCGAAGTATTGGCTGAGGCAAGTTGTCCCTTGTCTTTACGTGATGACATTGCTACTCTGGATGGCTTTACCTTGGCCTCCAGCACCACCATAAATGATTTAGGAGTAATCTTCGATCAACACCTGTCGCTAAATGCCCACATTAAACAAATGTCAAAAAACGCCTTTTTTCACTTGAATAACATTGCTAAGGTTAGGCACATGCTGTCACTAAAAGATGCTGAAAAGCTAATTCATGCTTTTTTTTTTACCTCCGGGCTGGATTACAGTAATTCTTTATTTGCAGGCTGTAGCAACAAGACATTGAAGCCTCGCCAGCTGGTTCAGAATGCTGCAGCACGTATACTAACAAGAACCAAGAAAGAGACCAAATCTCCCCAGTGTTAGCTTCTCTGCATTGGTTGCCTATAAAATCAAGAGTAAAATTTAAAAACCTTCTCCTCACTTACAAGGCACTAAAGAATCAGGCACTATCGTACCATAAAGAGCTGATTGTGCCTTATCATCCAACCAGAGCTCTGTGATCCGAAAGCGCAGGGTTATTGGTGATCCCCAGAATTGTTAAGAGTAGAACAGGGGGCAGAGCATTGAGCTATCAAGCTCCTGTCCTGTGGAACCATCTTCCTGCCTCACTCTGGGGGGCGGATACCCTCACTGCTTTTTAGAGTGGGCTAAAAACTTTCCTTTTCGATAAAGCCCATAGTTAGACAAAACTATGTGACTAGAATCAGATGACAAACTAAGCTTTCCTCTCATCCTCCTCCCCGATCTCCTCTCCCTCTCTGCCTGACTTGCACCCACCCTTACGTGCATCCCTGTCTGGTAAATGCATGTTACTAATTGGGCTTCTTCCACAGAGTGTTGTCTTGTGCTTTATCAACCTGTAGCCGGCAGCTAGAACATGTGATGACGGACCTCCAAACATCTGGGTCCTGCTCCTGCTGCTGTGCATCACTACACCTCTGCATCCCTACACCTGTCTCTGTCTCTCTCTGCCCCTCTCTCTATCTCTCTCTCCTTCCCCCTCTCTCTCAACCCAACTGGTCATGGCGGTTTGCCGCCCACCTGTAGCCTGGCCTGCCCGAGGTTTTTTTCCTTAAAGGGAGGTTTTTCCTCGCCACTGTCGCTAAAGGCGGCATATATTGGGTGTCTGTGTGTCTATCCCATAGACCTTGACTGTTTACACACTGAGGAGCACTACCAGCTCCATCCTGTTAAGCGCCTTGAGATAACTCCTGTTATGATTCGGCACCATACAAATTAAATTGCCTTGACTTGACTTGTCTAAAACCAGGTCATATCAGCAAAAGCAGCAAAAAACATCTAACGTGTGATGTGTGTTACTTCAGACATCTCACAATGCTTCACAATCCAGCTAAATTCAGAACATTTGAGCAGTCAAACAACACTGTTGTTTCTCAGCAGACCTGTGCTTGCACTGGGGCCGGTACACAGAAATGTGTTCTCTCAATTGTACCTGTACAAGTAAAGGCTAAGAATGGAATCAAAATTTTGACCACTCCCGCTTTCCTTGATCTAGGAAGCGAAGCCACCTTTTGTACAGAAGGCCTGATGAGACAGCTGAACATGGACAGCATCCAAACACACATCCTCCTGCGAACCATGGGACAAGCACATGCTGTAAAGACTCCTGTTCTGACTGAACTGGAGGTCGCTGATTATGATGACAACAGGTTTCTAGACCTACCTGAGGTTTACACTCTGCATACCATGCCGATTACAAGACACAATATTGTAACAGAACAGGATTTGAGAAAATGGCCCTACCTGCCAAAGATTAGAATTCCCAAGCTTGAATTTGAAGTGTATTTGTTGATTGGCACAAATGCCTCAAAGCTTCTGGAACCTCGGGAAGTCATTAACAGCTGTAATGATGGACCCTATGCTGTTCAGACCCTATTGGGGTGGGTGGTGAACGGCCCACTTAGAGGAAGTGGAGGTGATAGAGGAGAGAATGGCTGCCCCACTATCACGGTCAATAGGATCTCCATTGACAAAGTAGAACAGCTGTTAATCACACAATATAACCAAGACTGCAACGAAAGGTCGTGTGATGACATTTAAATGTCAAGAGAAGATACAAGGTTTTTCCACATTATGGGAAAAACAATTTGTCTTGAAAACAACCAGTACTTAGTTGACTTACCTGTCAAGGTTGATGATGTCATACTGCCAAACATCGATGCGGCTGAACATCCAGTAAGGGTCCTTAGGCAAGACCCCTACTGTCGATTCGCCTACCGGCAGAGGTGCCCTGTACCTCTGCCCTAAACCCAGCTCAGGGGCGCTTCAGAAAGAGGCAGCCCCTTCACTCTCTGGGAACCCCCATGGTGTGCATACTTCCGTGTGAGATAAAGAGTGAAAACAACGAATTTCCCTCCAGGGATTAATTAAGATACATTATTATTGTTGTTGTTGTTGTTGTTGTTGTTGAACAACAAGTCATGAGTTTGAAAAGAAAGTTTCAAAGGAACGTGGAGTATCATCAGGAGTATGTGCACTTCCTAAACTATGTCATTAAAGATGGTTATGTGGAACAGGCGCCTCAACAGCAACTGAATGGAACTGAAGGTAAGATCTGGTACAGACCATAAAGCAAAACTTTTACGTGGACAATTGTTTAAAGTCCCTGTCACCAGAAGAGGAAGCCTTGCAAATGGTACAAGATCTCACTGCTGCCTGTGCCAAAGGAGGCTTTCGGCTCTCAAAGTGGATGAGCAACAGTCGAGCATCCTGGAGAAAATTGTTCCAAAGCAACCAAAGAGCTGTTAAGAGAGCTCTTGGATTGCGCTGGTGTGTGGAATCAGACATCTTCAATTTAAAGATTGCACTGGAGAGTCCTTGTACCCGCCGTGGAATCTTGTCAGTGGTTAATTCTACCTAGGACCCTCGTGGTCTCTTGTCACCGTTCACACTGCTGTGCAAAAGAAAAAAAGAGCTGTGCAAAACAAAAGGGCTGTGCAAAAACAAACAAACAAACAAACAAATTGTGCTGTATTTCATTGTCAAACAGCAAATCATGGATGATCAGAAATTTTTGTACTATTCTTTGTGAAACTGAAGCCATTCTCAACAGTCACCCAATAACCAAACTATCCGATGACCTTAGTGACCTGGAAACACTCTCACCCAACCACATTCTTCTGCTGAAGGCCAAACCTCTTCTTCCACCTGGACTGTTTAATGATAATGGTATATAACTCAAACGAAGATGGAGACAGATACAATATCTGTATATTTATTTTGGAAGCAGTGGGTAAGAGAGTACCTTCCACAGCTCCAAGAAAGACAAAAATGGACAAAGCCACGAAGGAATTTTTCTGTGGACGACGTTGTCATCATGGACCCTTCTGCTCCAAGAAATTCATGGCTAATAGGTGAAGTGACCAACACTTTTCCAGACAGGAGAGGTGTTGTCCGGTCAGTTCAGCTGCAGACTAAGACAGGCTTTCTGTCACCAAGCTCTGCATGCTATTGGAGACATAAAGATTGCTATCAGAGACTGAAATATGGATTGACTTCTGAAAGAAAGAAAATTTGATTTATGAAATTGCCTCTGAAAAAAAGAAGATTTGATTTATGGACATTGACTTCTAAAAGAAGAAGAAGATTTGTGTAGGTATTTACTTTTCCATGAGGATGCAGTATTGTTTCAGTTGCACCCCAGCAGTTGCCCCAGCTGTTTGAGATCAGGAGAGCTGATTAGTTTGAGTTGAGTGGTGGTGGGAGAAACAAGGTTTTTACACAACAGCCAGAGAAGGAATAGAAACCATTTGTTTTGTCAATTTACCTTATCTTTTTTGGTGAAAAAAACGGGAACCCCACCCAAACACATCATCTTCGCAATCTTTCTTTTTTATTCACTCTGCAATCGAGTTAACCCAGCTACTGTAGCATGTATCTAGTGGACCACTGGTGACTTTTGGTTGGCAAGCCACCGGTGGCACCCCGACTGCAATTCAACATCGGGCCGCTGCCAATCACAAATCACTTGTTGGGCCATGAGTGGATTTTGGTCAGTGACCCGCGATGCTGCACGCGGTGGTGGCAGCGTGTGTTTGCTTTTATGGCCTCCCGGCTGGGGGACCTGTCTTTTATGACCCAATGTGCCCAGACAAAATAAGCTACCAGCTGTTAAAATTTATTAGTGCAAGATAGTTGATTTATTAGACAAGGAAACAATAACACTTACAGAAATTTCTGGGTTCCACTGCCTGTCACCACCTGTGGATCATGCGACCCTCTCTTCGCGTAGAGAAGAGGAGGAAGAACCAGGAACTTTGCCCATGCCATCCCTTTATGCACCTCTTCTCCCGTTTTTACCAAACCATCTGCTCCTCTCCTCATTTGGTGTTATCCCACATCTTCTACCATCTCTTTGATGTTATCCATCCTCTTGCCATGCTCCACTGTCCAAGCGGCGCCAGGCACCACGAGGGGCTTCCATGTCCTCCCACACCTGCCCTCAGTGGCCTGTGCTCGTCAGCTCTAGCTGTTCTAACATGTGCCACCACTGGACCGCTGGAGGGCCGCTGCCCAACGATCCCCACGGCTTAACAGGACTAGGTAAGATGTCTCCTCCACAGTAATCACATAGAGGTTTTATCAAAAGCGTAATATTGGCCAACATTTATGTCAGTTTCCAGGTTAAACATTGTGTTGTCTGTTGTGGTATGACGTGTTATTCTGGCAGCAAGACAGATTAGAAAAAAAGAAAGAAAAAAAAAACCGCTAGCGTTTAGCAAGCGGTAAGCATAGGCTACTGTCGACAGCCGTTGTAAAACTGAGTAAAATACAGCCGCTATGGCAGTTATGGCATTTTGTATGTCATAGGGCTTTGACTTTTTCCCAAAAATCATATTCGAAATCCGTTTATTTATTAAGGTTCAATAATATTTTGACCATGAAACACCCTAAGACAAGACATCAAGTTCCAAACTTAAGTTGTATGTTTTATTCCACCCGAGGGCAGTCTCTCTCCTCTGTTACTTATGTCTGTCACAGTTTTCAAAACTGCATTGTGTGTAGGAGGAGAGGCAGAGTGATACCAGCACGTAGAGATATTAATTGACAAATGAAAACCCAACATTCAGTCAAAGGCATCAACAAAAAATATAAATGTCCACAAATACAAATGTTCATGAATTCATAGTGGTGATCATCATTATTGGCGGCGGACAACCCTATATGGAAGGTGGGTTGAACTGAACCTAGGTCTGAACAATTAACCTCTGCATGGAGTGGGTTGAGCCGCGAAAGCACACTCGTCGCCAGATTGAGGGGGTGAACAGATGTGGGATTGCAATGTTTTTAGTAATTCTTGGGCTGTTTGCTAGGGAGCTGCCATGTGGGTACATCTCCAATGACATCTGCAGTAAGGAGATGTGGGTGATGACCCACGAGTTCTGTGAGTAAATGTTTACAATGCATGTGGGTGACGGTCACAAAGTGTATATAATGTGAATATAAAGTGTTTATAATGTATGTACAATTTTGTCACTTTTGTGCAATATTATTCGGGTTGTACCTGCCGTAAGACGGAACATTGTATGAATGGGTTTTCACACAAGACTCGCTGAGGTTCACTGCGGGATGGTGGTATACCCCTTGCACTATGGAAATGGTTGCATTGCTTGTTTGTGTGTCTCACCGAGTGTATAGAGGGTCTTTGTGTGTCACCATCGGGCTATGCGTGTTCTGCCTTTTCAGGTACTTTTTTCCTTTACTTTTTCAGGTATTTTCTGCACCATAAGGTGCACTTTTAGATTGCCAAGTCTTAAAATTTTCTTTAAAATCGACAGTGCGCCTTTTAAACCAGCGCGCCTTATTCGTGTACTGAGGTCCAAAATCTGCAAATATGTTGCTATACGACTTTGTTAAGTGCTCCGTTTGATTGACCGTCTGACTATTTCCCGCCGACATAGGGACGTGATACACACACTACGTAAGCTGGCAGCGATAAACCAATCAGAGAACATTACATGCACTGCTAAACAACATCAGCGAAGAGACATGCCTGAGATGCGCTAACTACAGGCTATAGGTTACGCGGTTGTAAATACACAGAATAGAGCAGCTATGAGAGAATTCAAAATCGATGAATCTATGGTTTGGAAGTAGAGACACAGGCTCTGACGGTGATGAGAGGGAATCCGGCATGTTTGACGGCGAGACTGCCCGGCTGTTCAATTCAGATATCGAATATGAATATTTTGATGTTTTTGATCTTGGGGTCCTGTTCATGAGTGAGGGTAGAATAGAACGGGAGATCGACCGACGAATCGGTGCAGCGGCGGCAGCGATGCGGTTGATGTACCGGTCCGTCGTGATAAAGAAGGAGCTGAGCCGGAAGGCAAAGCTCTCGATTTACTGGTTGATTTACGTTCCTACCCTCACCTACGGTCATGAACCTTGGGTCATGACCGAAAGGACAAGATCTCGGGTACAGGCGGCTGAAATGAGTTTCCTCCGCAGGGTGGCAGGACGCACTCTACAAGATAGGGTGAGGAGTTCTGCCACCCGGGAGGAGCTAAAAGTAGAGCCGCTTCTCCTCCACATTGAGAAGAGCCAGCTGAGGTGGTTTGGGCATCTAGAGCGGATGCCTTCCGGATGCCCTCCTAGGGAGGTATTCTGGGCATGTCCAACTGGGAAGAGGCCGCGGGGAAGACTCAGGATGCGCTGGAGGGACTATGTCTCCCAGCTGGCCTGGGAACGCCTCGGGGTCCACCCAGAGGAGCTGGAGAAGGTGTCTGGGGAGAGGGAAGTCTGGGCTTCCCTTCTCAGACTGCTGCCCCCGCAACCCGGCCCCAGATAAGCGGCAGAAAATGGATGGATGGATGGATGATGGTTTTGATGCAGAGGAATAGAATAAAATAACAAATAAATAACAATATATAATAATAACAAATAATGTGAGTATTTTTAAATACTTAGGGAAAAAAAGTTCAACCAAACTCATGTTTTGCTTTCCTTACCTTGTTTGAGCATGCGCCGAATAAGACGGAGCGCTTAATGAAGTACAAAAAGAGACCCCTAAATTGAGACTGCATATGGTGCGCGACATACGGGTATGTTCACCAACAAAAATGCGTTCTGTATGTCCTGTAATTGCTATTGTTTGGTCTTCCCGTGATATCGATTGTATATAGTCAAGACAAAGACGTATAAAAAACATCCCAAACCACAATCTGGTGACAAGTTCTGTTTTTTAATGAACAGTCACCACAACTTTTATATGATAACTGTAAAAGATACATCTTGTGTAGTCCTATCAAGCTGTGGGGATCGTTCGAGTGGTCCACTTGACGTTAACGTTTGCGTCCGTTGCTGTCAAAAATTGGGTAGTGGTCGTCCAGCAGTCCCAGGGTGGCACGTCGCCACCATCGTGCACACCATCCTTTGCGCACCAACGCGGGTCGCCAACAAAAATCCACTCACGGCCCGATAGGTGTTTGTAATTGGCTGCGGCCCAACTTTGGACCACAGCTGGCATACCACTGGCGGCTTGCCGACCAAACACCATCAGTGGTCCACTATATACATTCTAGCTGGGTATAGGAGGAACAAAAACAGAAAATATTGCGCACCCGCAGAGCGCACCCGTTGCCAGATTAAAGGGAAAAACAGATGTGGGATTGCGATGTATTTTGTGATTCCTGGGCTGTTCGTCAGGGCGTTGCCGTGTGGGTACATCTTCAATCACTATGTGTAAGGAGAAGTTGGTGACGACAGGGAGTGATTCGTAGTTGGGGACAAAATGGTTGGCAGGGCCGTTTCAAGGAATTTGGGGGCCTCTGGCAAGAATGATGAACATGGAGGCCCCCTCCCCAACACCCCATCTCAAATGAATAAATATTCGTATAAATATTTGACGATTGATATAAAATAGAGGCAGAGCTGTCACCCGATCACCACCTGGTGCTGAGTTGGATCCGCTGGCGGGAGAGGAAGCTGGACAGACGCAGCAGGCCCAAACATATTGTGAGGGTCTGCTGGGAACGTTTAGCAGAGCCCTCCGTCGGAGAGATCTTCAACTCCCAACAACAACTTCAAACTGATCCTGAGAGAGGCTGGGGACATAGAGTTCGAGTCGACCATGTTTTCCACCTCCATTGTTGAAGCAGCAGCTTCACTCAGCTCTGCCCCTCTCTTCACCCGAGTAAAGCAGCTGACCGAAGCTGTGGCCGCGTGGCTTGTTCGCTTTTGTGGCCTCCCGGCTGAGGAACTGAACTTTGATGTCCCAGTGTGCCCAGACAAAATAAGCTGCCAGCTGTTAAAATTTATCAGTGCAGGATCGTTGATTTATTAGTCAAGGAAACAATAACACTCACAGAAATTTCTGGGTTCAATCACCTGTCACCACTTGTGGATTGTGCGACCCTCCCTCTGCGTAGAGAAGAGGAGGTAGAACCAGGAACTTTGCTCATGCCACCCCTTTATGCACCTCTTTTCTTGTTTCTACCAAACCATCTGCTCCTTTCCTTATTTGGTGTTGGCTCACATTTCCTACCCTCCCTTGGATGTTAATCATCCTCTTTCTGTGCTCCACTGTCCAAGCGGTGCCAAGCACCGTGAGGCTCCCATGTCCTCCCACACCTGCTTTCAAGGACATACACTGTGCTCGGCAGTTCTAGCTATTTTAACAGGCCCGGGTCCCTTCTACAGAGGCAATTCTCGAACCCGGTGGTGGACATAGTAAGTGAGGGATGTCGTCAAGGAGAAGGAGGCCTATAAGGCTTACCTGGTCTGTGGGTCTCCGGAGGCAGCTGACAGGTACCGGCAGGCCAAGCATGTGGCAGAGCGGGCTGTCGTGGAAGCAAAAGCTTGGTTCTGGGAGGAGTTCAGGGAGGCCATGGAGAGGGACTTATTGGTCGGCCTAAAGGAGGTTCTAGCAAACTGTCCGGCGCCTCAGGGAGGGAAAGCAGCGCCCCACCAACATTGTTTACAGTGAAGGCGGGGATCTCCTCAATCCCACTGATGTCTTCCACAGAAGAAGCAGAGGCTGGGGACTCAGGGGTGGATTCGTTCATCACCCAAGCTAAAATCACAGAAGTGGTTAAAAAGCTCCACGGTGGCAAGGCGCCAGGGGTGGACGAGATCTGCCCTGAGTGCCTCAAGTCTCTGAATATTGCTGGGCTGTTATGGCTGACACGCCTCTGCAGCATCACATGGCAGGCGGGCACAGTGCCCCTGGACTGGCAGACCGGGGTGGTGGTCCCTTTCTTTAAGAAGGGGGACCGGAGGGTGTGTTCCACTTACAGAGGGATCACACCTTCTCAGCCTCCCCGGGAATGTCTATTCTAGGGCACTGGA
>OMPJ01045312.1:0-18763 GCA_900312935.1 Carapus acus
GATATATTATACAATCGGCTGGTGGGGAGCGGGGCCCCAGGAAGTAGGTCTATGGCACAGTCAGACGGTCTGTAAGGAGGTAGTGAACATGCTTTATCCTTACTGAAAACCAGTTTGAGGTCCATATAATCAGAGGGTACATTACTAGGGCCTTCCTAGGGTACATGTTGTCTTATGCTCTATTATCCCGTAGCTGGCAAGTAGAACACCACCAGTGATGATGGACCTGCGAACATCTGGGTCCTGCTCCTACTACTGCTGTGCATCCCTACACCTGCGTCTGTCTCTCTCTGCCTCTCTACCTCTCTCTCCTTCCCTCTCTCTCCCAACCCGAGCGGTCAGGGCAGTTGACCGCCCACCTGTAGCCTGAGGAGCACTACCTGCTCCATCCTGTAAAGCGCCTTGAGATAACTCCTGTTATGATTTGGCGCTATACAAATTAAATTGTATTGTATTGTATTGTATTACCAATTTATATAAACGTACGACAAACTATCAAAAGGAAAACATGGAGCTACATTAAAGGGGACAGGAGGAGAAAAAAATACAATTTAACTATTTGATAATAAAAAAATAAAAAAAAAGATAAAATCAATAATGGTCATGAAAATTAATTGAGATTTCGCAAGTCATTGATGCATCCACTTTATTCATTGAAAAGTATTGATATCGTATTGACGATACTTGCCCAAAGTCCAAGTTCCAAGCTGGGTACGCAGTACCAAACAACACTTGCAAGAGCTGCTTCTCACTCACATGTGCGCATGCGTGACTGTGTCCCAAGGGGTGGGGCTAAGCTACATCAGAGCCGCACACCGACGCACACTGTTAGCAACTTGATAGCAAGAAAACTCACTATGAACTGTGTAGTCACTAGAGCTCATTGGAGGACGCCACCACATCATATGCGTAATTGTTGTCATTACATGATAGTCACATCCTTATGAAGAGAGGAATACAGTGGTATCTTGACATACAAGCAACCCAACGTTTTTTTTTTTTTTTTAAACTCGTATCTCACGGTACTACAGTAATGCCATTGAAAAAATGAAAACTGAAGGTAACGACTTGGAAATATTCTAAGAAATGACATGTGAAATAAGACACTAATAAAACTAAGGTTAACTACGCATACACTCTCTTCTAAATTTCTTGTGTTTTTATGCTATCATTAACGCCCCACCTCCTCCCCCAGTTGACCCAAATGTGACACACTGATGGATTTTCCTTTTTTCATCTTAAGCGGTCTGTTTGGGACCCAACATACCACAGTTGATAAATAGTGTAGGATCTCCATCCTTAACTGCAGCTGGAAGGGTTTGCTCAGTGACTCAGGCACTGTATTGTCTGCTGTTGCTACAGCACCCACACAAAATAAGATTTTTGACAACTTACCTGATGCGACGGCAGTTGAAACATGATCCCGTTCAGAGTCATCTCAGATGTCAGGAAACTGCTGTTCTACGTCTATTGTGAAATGTGAGTTTGAAAGGGTAAAAGCCAGAAACTGCGAATGATTCCTTAAGAATAAATTTGATGTTTTATCTGGGCACGGTAGCTTGTGCTGGCCTCATTTTATTCACAGTTTTTTCCTCACAGTTAACACACACTGACACAGAGATAGACACACACAGTTACTTTATCTCATTTTCATGACACAAACTGGGGCAAAACCAAGTGGCAGCACTTTGCTGAGACTCAGTCTGGCTGCTGTTGCTGTCCCCCCCTCTACTGGACTCACTCTCTGTACCCACCCACCTACTCACATGCCTCCGCTGCACAGTTTCCCTGTATTTGTCACTTTGTGCTCTGACAGTGGAGCACAAGGCAGTCATTCGTCCACCAAGAGATGTGAATTATTGCTAATAAGATGTAGTAGTGGTGATCACTATGGGTGAACAGATTTATGATTACGATGTTTTTTTTTTGTGAACCTCGGACAGTTCGTGCACGAGCTGCTGTGTGGGTACACCTCCAGTAATGATATGTAAGGAGCAATGGTTGACAATGGGGAGTGGGTTGTGATTGTGGACGTGGTGGGCGGTGTTCCTGGAATATGACCACCCACCCCGCAGTGGTTTGCACCGGTCTTCCCCACCTTGCTCAGTTCAAGCTGGGACTGGGAAAGACCGGTATGTACATCCTACGAGCTCTGTTAATTAATGTGTAAAATGCATGTTAGTGACGGCCACAAAGTGTAGATAATGTGCATATCAAGTGGTTGTGATGAATGTGCAATTTTGTCCCTTGTGTGCAATACTGTTTGGGCCATGCCGGCCGCAAGATGGAGCATTGTATGAACGCGTTTCACAAAAGACTCGCTGAAGTTCACGCCGCAGGATGGTGGTATACTCCTTGCACTATGGAAGTGGCAGCATTGTTTGTCTGTGTGTCTCGCAAAGTGTATTGAGGGTCTTTGTGCATCACCATCAGGCTGTGTGTTTGTTCTGTCTTTCCAGGTATGCTCACCGTCACAAATGCTTCCTGTATATACTGTAATTACTACTGCTTTGTTTTCCACGTGATGTTGATTAAGATCCTGTTTTCACACAGTGATTTTACTTACATACGTATTTATCAGGATCTACTTCAATTTTGAACACTATTTTTATTCCTGCATCCATGACTGAGACAACTTGATGGATGAGTCTCGTGTGCATGTCAGTCCTCTAATCTCCTTGGTGTGTCTTTTCTGACTCTGTTGTCTTCACTGTCTTTGCCACAGATATGTCAATGTCAGTGTTTTGTCATGTGTTTCTTTATTTGCATTCTAGTGTGTACTGCATGCTATAGTTGTTGGGCATCATCAAGTTCCAAGCTCATTTAGTTTTACCCTTTTGGGTCTCAGTTACTAATGGTCCCCCTAATCTTTTGTTTGCCAGCCCTTAGCTGTCACCAGTCGAGTCATTTTCATGAGAGACCAAGAGTGGCATCCCTTACTTCAGGTGTCCATCACCGGGTCAAGCTGAGGAAGGAGGCCTACCAGGCTCACCTGGCCTATGGGTCTCCTAAGGCAGCTGACAAGTACCGGCAGGCCAAGCCTGCGGCAGCTCGGGCTATTGCCGAAGCAAAAACTCGGGTCTTGGAGGAGTTTGGCCAGACCATGGAGGAGGACTATCGGTCGGCCTCAAGGAGGTTCTTGCAAACCGTCCGGCACCTCAGGAAGGGAAAGCCGTGCCCTACCAACACTGTTTACGGTGGATGGGAGGGTGTGTTCCAATTACAGAGGGATAATACTCCTCAGCCTCCCCGGGAGAGTCTATTCCAGGAGGAGAATCCAACCGATAGTCAAACCTCAGATCCAAGAGGAATAAAGCGGGTTGTGTCCTGGCCGTGGAACACTCGACCAGCTCTACAGTCTCCAGAGAGAGCTGGAGGGATCATGGGAGTTTGGTCAACTAGTCCATGTGTGCCTTGTGGAGAAGGCATTCCACCGGGTCCCTCATGGTGCTCTGTGGGGGGTGCTCCAAGAGTATGGAGTCCATGGCCCCTTACTAAGGGCTGTGCGGTCTCTGTACGACCAGAGCAGGAGCTTGGTTTGCATTGCTGGCAGTAAGTCAGACCTGTTTCCAGTACATGTTGGCCTCTGGCAAGGCTGCCCTGTATCACCGCTCCAACTCATTATTTACATGGACAGAATTTCTAGGCACAGCCTGGGGCCAGAGGGGGTCCAGTTTGGGGACCACAGGATCTCATCACTGCTTTTTGCACATGATGTTGTCCTGTTGGCACCCTCAGACCAGGACCTCCCGTGTGTGCTGGGGCGGTTTGCAGCCGAGCGTGAGATGGCTGGGATGAGAATCAGCACCTCTAAATCTGAGGCCATGGTTCTCGACCGGAAAAAGGTGGCTTCCACCCTCCTGATCGGACACGAGATCCTGCCTCAAGTTGAGAAGTTTTAGTATCTTGGGGTCCTGTTCATGAGTAGGGGTAGAATAGAAAGGGAGATTGACCGACAGATTGGTGTAGCAGCGGCACAGATGCAGTCGATATACGGGTCCGTCGTGATAAAGAGACAGCTGAGCCAGAAGGCAAAACTCCGGTCGATTTACATCCCTACACTCACCTATGGTCATGAACTTCGAGTCATGGCTGAAAGGACGAGATCTTGGATACAAGCGGCCGAGATGAGATTCTTCCGCAAGGTGGTGGGACACACTCTATGAGATAGGGTGAGAGGTTCTGTCACCCGGGAGGGTCTCAAAGTAGAGCTGCTGCTCCTCCTCCACATCAAGAGGAGCCAGTTGAGATGGCTCGGGCATCTCTTCCCGATGCTTCTTGGACACCTTCCTGGGGTAATGTTCTAGGCATGTCCCACTGGGAAGAGGCCCCGAGGAAGACCCAGGACATGCTGGAGGGCCTATGTCTCCCAGCTGAACTGGGAACGCCTTGGTGTCCTCCCACAGGAGCTGGAGGAGGTATACAGGGAAAGGTCTGGGCTTCCCATCTGAGCGGCAGAAAAGGAGCATAAAATGGATGCATTGATGGATGGACCAAGAGTGGCTCTGATTTCGTGCTCCTCCTCGCCCCGCCTTGTCACTTCCCCGTTTCAACCATCCTATCAGCTGCTACTTGAGCAATCAGCTTGGTACTTAACCTCACCTGCTCATAAACTCAAGTTGCCAGATTGTCTTGTGCTCTTGTTGTGACTCTCGAGCATTTTTCTCAGCTCCAGTTTTTTTACGATTTTGATTTTACCTGTCCCTGTTTTGATCGTGTCTCCTGCCTGGCCAGACCCTCGTGTTTTTGGTTCTTCGCTTGTTTGCTGGCTATGTACCAGAGATTTTCAAAGTTGCTGTATTCAAACCCCCTCTTAAAAAACCCACCTTTGATCCAGGGGTCTTGGCTAACTATAGACCTACTGTATTTCTAACCTTCCTTTCCTCTCCAAGATCCTGGAGAAAGTTGTTGCTAAACAGTTATGTAACTACCTGCAGAGCAACAATGAATTCAAGGAATTTCAGTGAGGTTTCAGAATGCATCACAACACTGAGATGGCACTGATGAGGGTCACATTGACTTCCTAACCTCTTCTCACAAAGGTCTTGCTTCTGTGCTTGTTCTTCCCTAGATCTGAACGCTGCATTCGAAACCACTGACCATCAGATCCTTCTACATAGGCTAGAAGATCTGAGTGGCATCAAAGGAACCCCCTTAAGATGGCTTAAGTCACTTCTATCGAATAGACTTCAGTTTGTACATGTTAACAACGTGCTCCCTGAGGACAGTAGGGTTCGACATGGAGTCTGTTGGGGTAAAACACCCCTGACTCGCAGGAATCAGACCGCAAACACAATATTACCTTTTGTTGCTTGCAAGGAAAGAGCAGTCGGGGAGCACGAAAGGTCTCTGTCCAACTCTCTTCACCTTGCTCGCCTCTGCTCAGCTCTTTTATTTAGTAAAGTGGAGACATTGTTTTCACAGCTGTCCGCAATTAACTCATTAGCTTGTTGCAGTAATTACATTAGATGTAGTAAATACACAGCTGACCATAATAAATACACAGCAGACCGTAGTAAATTGTTTTCTAGGGAGAAAGAAAGAATTCCTCACATGTCAAGGCACAAACACTTTCTTTGAGTTCCAAGAGTAGTACAGATAAATTGATTGAATTGTGTGACTGTGCAGTAAATGAATACATGTGAAAAGAAGCTTATTCCAATATCTCCAACAGAGTCCCACACGGCTCCATACTCAGACCAATTCACTCTATACAGTATATGCTTCCTCTAAGTGGCATCATAGGAAAACACTCTATCAACTTCCATTGATATGCTGACGATACACAACTGTATCTATCAGTGAAACCTGAGGAAACCAACAATCCAGCTAAACTCCAGGCTTGTCTTTGGGACATAAAAACATGGATGACTCTTAACTTTCTGTTGCTCAACGCAGACAAAACTGAAGTTATTGTTGTAGGTCCAGATCACCTTAGAAACTCCTTCTGCAATGATATTGCTACTTTGGATAGCTTTTTTAATTTTTTTGAGTCATCCTTGATCAAGACCTGTCGCTGAATGCCCACATTAAAGAAATGTCAAGAACCGCCTTCTTTCACTTACATAACATTGCTAAGGTTGGGCACATGCTGTCACTAAAAGATGCTGAAAAGCCAATTCACGCTTTTGTTACCCCCAGGCTGGATTACAGTATTTCTCTGTTCGCAGGCTGTAGCAACAACACAATGAAGCCTCTCCAGCTGGTTCAGAATGCTGCAGTACGTATACTGACAGGAACTGAGAAAAGAGACCACATCTCTCCAGTGTTAGCCTCTCTGCACTAGCTGCCCATAAAATCGAGAATAGAATTTAAAATCCTTCTCCTCACTTAGAAGGTGCTCAATAATCAGGCAACATCATACCTTAAAGAGCTGATCGTGCCTTATCATCCAACCAAAGCTCTGTAATCCTACAGCGCAGGGTAATTGTTGATTCCTACAGCCAGTAAGAGTAGAATAGGGGGCAGAGCCTTTAGCTGTCAGGCTCCTGTCCTGTGGAACCATCTTCCAGCCTCAGTCCGGGCAGCGGATACCCTCACTGCCTTTAAGAATGGGCAAAAAACTTTCCTTTTCGATAAAGCTAATAGTTAGACAAAACATTGCGACTAGAATTAAATGACGTACTGTGCTTTCCTCTCCTCCTCTTCCTTGATCTCCTCTCCCTTTCTGCCTCACTTGCACCCATCCACCCTAACCTGCATCCCTGTCTTGTGCTTTATTAACCCATAGCCAGCAGCTAGAACACCATCAGTGATGACCGACCTCCAAACATCTGGGTCCTGCTCCTACTGCTGTGCATCCCCACACTTGTGCATCACTACACCTGTCTCTGTCTCTCTCTGCCTCTCTCTCTCTTTCTCCCTCCCTCTCTTCTTTCAACCCAACTGGTCAAGGCAGTTGGCCGCCCACCTGCAGTCTGGCCTGCCTGAGATTTCTTTCCTTTTATGGAAGTTTTTCCTAGCCACTGTTGCTAATGGAGAATATGTTGGGTCTCTGTGTGTCCATCCCATAGACCTTGACTGTTTACATGTTGAGGAGCAATACCTGCTCCATTTTGTGAAGCACCTGGAGATGACTCCTGTTATGGTTCGGCGCTATGACTTCTTGGACATGTTTCTGCCAATTCTCTGGTACCGTGACCCCTCCTTGCCCTCTGAAGCCTGGTGAGGACTCTGCTGTCTAGTGCTACAGGAACCACTTGCAACTTATCACCTCAAAAACCAAGGGACTGGTAATTGACTTTGGGAGGTCAAGGCAAGAGCTGCGACCAGTTCTGATTGAGGGAGCTGAGATGTGCTCTCCAGAGCTCCCCTGGAGGGTCCGCCTACAGCAGGAGATCTGCAACAGGAGAGAGAAGCGGAGGTTTTTGTGGACTGTGTACTGTCTTTGCTCCCAGCTACAGAAAAAAGGCTGTTAGAGATCAGAAAGGCACAAAAAGCAGATAAAATATGCAGGTGGAGATGACAGAGCAGTGTCTCACAGCGTGGCCTGAGAACAGTGAGACTAACCCACACATGAACCACCACTGGCGCGACAGAGTGGATCTTCACATCGCTCACGGCCTCCTTGTGAAGGGAGAGAGACTTGTTATTGCACGACCCATGAGAGCAGATGTGCAACAGCGGTTGCATGAAGAACCATCCATCAATCCATCCATCTTCTGCGGCTTATCCGGGGCCGGGTTGCGGGGGCAGCAGTCTCAGAAGGGAAGCCCAGACTTCCCTCTCCCTAGACACCTCCTCTAGCTCCTCTGGGAGGACCCCGAGGCGTTCCCAGGCCAGCTGGGAGACATAGTCCCTCCAGCTTGTCCTGGGTCTTCCCCCGCGGCCTCTTCCCAGTTCACGTGCCCGGAATACCTCCTTAGGGAGGCGTCCGGGAGGCATCCAGTTTAGATGCCCGAACCACCTCAGCTGGCTCCTCTCGATGTGGAGGAGAAGCAGCTCTACTCTGAGCTCCTCCCGGGTGGCAGAACTCCTCACCCTATCTTGGAGAGTGCGTCCCGCCACCCTACGGGGGAAACTCTTTTCGGCCGCCTGTACCCGAGATCTTGTCCTTTCGGTCATGACCCAAAGTTCATGACCATAGGTGAGGGTAACAACGTAAATCGACCGGTAAATCGAGAGCTTTGCCTTGCGGCTCAGCTCCTTCTTTACCATGACGGACCGGTACATCGACCGCATCACTGCCGCCGCTACGCCGATCCGTCGTTCGATCTCCTGTTCTATTCTACCCTCACTCGTGAATAGGACCCCAAGATACTTAAACTCCTCCACTTGAGGCAGGATCTCGTCTCCGATCCGGAGGGTGCAAACCACCCTTTTCCGGTCAAGAACCATGGCCTCAGATTAGGAGGTGCTGATTTTCATCCCCGCCATCTCGCACTCAGCTGCAAACCGCCCCAGTGCACGCTGGAGGTCCTGGTCTGAGGGTGCCAACAAGACTACATCGTGTGCAAAAAGCAGCGATGAGATCCTGTGGTCCCCAAACTGGACCCCCTGACTGCGCCTAGAAATCCTGTCCATATAAATAATGAACAGCACCGGTGACAAAGGGCAGCCCGGGCGGAGGCCAACATGCACTGGGAATACGTCTGACTTACTGCCGGCAATGCGGACCAAACTCCTGCTCCGGTTGTATAGAGACCGCACAGCCCGTAATAAGGGGCCATGAACTCCATACTCCTGGAGCACCCCCCACAGAGCACCGCGAGGGACGCGGTCGAATGCCTTCTCCAAGACCACAAAGCACATGTGGACTGGTTGGGCAAACTCCCATGATCCCTCCAGTATTCTGCAGAGAGTATAGAGTTGGTCCAGTGTTCCACGGCCAGGACGGAACCCGCAATGTTCCTCCTGGATCCAAGGTTCTACTATCGTCCGGATTCTCCTCTCCAGCACCCTGGCATAGACCTTCCCGGGGAGGCTGAGGGGTGTAATCCCTCTGTAATTGGAACACAATTGCATGAAGAACATCAGGATTTTTCATATGCAGAGCAAGAGCAAAAGACTCCGTCTGGTGGCCTGCCATCTCCACCCAGATCATTGAATCTTTGAATTAATCTTTGATTATTTCTCAAGATAGGCCTATATATAGATAGCAGAGCTCAAGAGCACTTTGGCTGAAATGACAATCTAGGCTATTAAAGAGGTCTTTTCCTGGCATGGGACTGCTCAGTTTGTTCTATCAGACAAGGGGCTGCAGTTTTCACCATCGGTTTTCAGAGAATTTGCAAGAACTGTTGTAAAAGCAACTGCTGCTAGTCCTGACAGGGCCACCTGATAAACTTGACTTGTGAGCAAAGTGAACAATGATAAGTCGTGTTCCCATGAGGACGGTTCATGACTGTTGAGATAGAATGCAAAAGCATTGAGAGCATTGAGCATTGAGAATAAATATATACTGTTTTACAGTATCAGTTCGTAAGTAAAACCCTGAGTTTGCATTACTGAGGTTGCATTACAGTTTATTTGAACAAGAGAAAACTAACTCGTAACTGTAACTCGTAATTTACCAGTTAAAAGTGGGCGGGGCTACAGCCAAACCCCTGAAGTCACGACTTTGAACTCTTTTGTACTGTACTACAACTTCCGCGTTCGACGTCACGCAGTGTATGTTTTGTAGACAACAATGACGGACCAATAGCGGACGGCGGTGCTCGGAACGGTATGAAGTGTGACTCGTGAATCTCGAACTCGAAAGTTTCCGATTACGACTTGCCTGGAACGCGACATCTAAGTGGAAGAGGGAGGTGTAGTTGTAGCAGTAAAGTGCGGTGAGGTTCATGGTTGGTGAGGCACTGACTCCGTTAAAGCCCGATTTAAAAATATGTAAAACAAAAAGGGTAGCTTATTCAATTGGCTACTCAGTGGTGCAACGTGTCATGAGTGATCCATGATACGTTCGAATCCCGCTCCACGTATCGAACCGCCCTGATCCGCGGATAAGATGATGAAAGTTGTGCGGGTACACGTGAAGTCCATGTAAATCACTCACAGCAGTGCAGCGCACACGGCAGTAAAACCAAGCAAAACACAGAAATTAATGGCTTGCATCAGTGTGAACTTGAGTCGCCTGGCCTCTGTGCAGAACAGCTGCAGCAACAAGTACCGGTAGGCTCAAGTGTGCCTCGGGTGGCAGAGTACTGTGGTGCCTCACCCTGTACCTTTTTTTTGTCCCATCAGCGAAACTAAATACAGTCGACCCTCGACTTCACATGTCCGGACTTTCAATTGTCCGGACAACGTCCGCCTTCCGGACTAAATGTCCGCTCCAGCCCAAAGAATGACTACTTTGACCGATAGGTGGCTCTCGCGGCAGACGACGCCACCAGCGAGGCAGCCAAGCATGCATATTTAACCTCCAACCCGGTGAAAGGGTGAAATAATACCAACTTTTCGTTTTTTATTATTACTGCTATTAATATTATGTTGTGCCCTATTGCAGGTTTAACCAAATTTTACTCTCATGTATACTGTATATGCGTATTGTACCATATTTTAACCTAGGAGTATGTGTGCGAGACAATATAGGCTGTTTACTGTACAGTACTCAATTTTCAATGTCCGGTAGTCAATTTTCAATGTCCGGACTTTTTCATTGTCCGGACTAGGTCCAGTCTGTATTTGTCCAGAGAAACGAGGGTCGACTGTATGTCATTTTCAAACATTAAACTTTAATGGTTGAAGTCATAGCCAGACTGGGGAAATTCAGGGTATTTAAACTTATCAGCAAATGTTTTATTGACGACATGACCAGATACGGCAACCAGGACGAAACAATTGATCCTATTAACGCAGCCTGTGAAGGATTGTGCATTCAAAGGTTAAGTGAGGCTCGTTGTTGCCGTACCTCGCGTTTCAACCCTGTTTTTGTATCGAAATTAGTCATACATTGAGATCAGTGGACAAATATTCATATTCATTTTATGTTAATTTTTTAATTATTTGCCATTCTGACGGGTGAGGCTCTACCTCCCCTGACTGCACGTCCCTGAGTAGTTGTAGCAGGACAACTATTCCCAGGGGGCTTCGCTCCCAGAATGCAAAGTGATGTAATGTTCTTACCTGAACAATCATTAATAAAAAATACCTCAAGAAGCAACTCACCGGTGTCCCGTGAAATCATTAAACATAGACCAAATGCTCTAGACTGATACACTGAAAAGAGGTGTTGGATATGGTACTGTCAGGTAGGAGGAAAAAGAGGAAGACTCTGGGAAGGTTCATGGATGTAGTTCAGGAGGACATGAGGAAAATGAATATTTCAGTGGATGATTGAAGGGACAGATGTGGGTGTCAACGGATGCTCCATTGTGAGAGCCCATGATGGGAGCAGCCAAAAAAAGAAGAGATCAATGATCAATAAAGTATCCCCCTATCTACTCTTTCGCAATTATCATGACCATCCATTTTCAACTCCCTCCTCAGTTTCCACCCTCTAATGCATGGATCTGCCTGGATTTTCTTCGTCTTCTTCATTACAAGGGTGACCCAACACATCACCATCCAACGCATGCCCTTGCACCACTTTGCAATCTCCTTCCTCTTTCATGTTGCATCACCTGTATTGGACTCTGGCACCCTGTTCTACATCATCTTGAAATGTGCAAGTGCCACAGCAATCTAATTTTTGGGAAAATCCTGTGCCATCTGTCCCTTTCTATCCAAACAAGATTTCCCCTTCCCCTCTATTTCCTTCTGTTCTGCTTCGATGATCATTCTCCATACTCTGGCAACACTCTCCAGAGAATTCCTTTTTTCCATCATGAGAGCCGGCTCTCACCCTTCACCAGTCAATATCTACAGTCATCGTCCGTTCTCTCACCTCCAGACTCGCACCACTCCATTTCTCTCTATCTAGATCCTCTCCTCAGTCAGTCTTCAGCCAACTGGTATATGGTTTCAACTGAGACTGTTTGCCTTCGGCATTGCAGTTGGTCATCATTTACCTGGACAATGAGTGATCTGCTATTAGATTTTGAGAGGTTTTAATGCTCGGCACTTTCTGAAAGAATCCTCACCTTTCAATCCCATTTGGAATTGGCTCAAGTACTACATTATGCTAACTGTCTTGTAGTAGACTGTTTTTACCTGAAAACCGAAAGACCATGACCGATAATTGGCCAAGATAGGTATTTTAAGTGTGTACACAGGGTAGCAACAGAATTGGGGAAGTGACAAATAATCATATAATGAGATCCTAAATTCAAAACTTTAACTAAGAAAACAATGTCTTGGGGTTTACGACTATTACTTCTATGCAGTAGAAAAACATCTCACCACTCTCAACTGTGACCTTTAACAACAAACATTGAAGACAGATGACCATTATTCTATTAGACATTACACCAAAAGTTTATCTGATGTGAGAGGATGATTGATATTTTCATGATACAGATGAAAGAAAGGTCACTTTTAATAATATATTTTATTCCATAATTTTTTACCTCAGGTTGTACACTGGAATGTTAAGATTCTCCCTCAGGATTTTAGCTACAAATGCAAAATGTATTTCAAATCCCATGTCCACATAACCATTGCAAACTTGCAAAATCTAGGAATAACAAATGAAATATGAATAATGATAATTTGAATGCAGACAAAGGATGACTGAGTTGATACCATCTTGGCAGCATATTAATGGTGGGCAGTCTCTGTGCACCTCTTCAATAACATGAAGGAAAAACGCTAATCTTTGCATGACCATTTCAACTGACCACTGACCAGTGCCCAACATGTGTTCATGTCTGAATGAACGCAAGCTGTATAAAAGATCATCAAAAGTCCAAATATGTTCACTGCTATGAAACCTTGTTCTGACAATTCCTCCTTTTAATTTTAGCATCAGGATTTGTGGGAGACAATCACAAATTCTGCAGAAGAAACTAAATCCAAGATAGAAATGAAATGGCACATTATGGTTTGACAGAGACCTGCAAAGAGGATACAAAATACTAAGCAGAGCCACGTTTACTTCTGAGGAATGATCACAGCTCAATATCAAAAAGATGTTGACAGAGATGTTGACAAAAGAAATAATTGAAGGAGAGACAACTAAAAAGTCTGTTATACTTGACATTCCAAACTTCTTTGGGGAAAATCTGCTAGCAAGAGTCCATTCTATAAACGTCATTAACTAGAATCGATGTAAAACACAACTGCAGGTGGAAGAAAAATTTCTCTTTCATTTGTCAAATTTGTTATGGTCATATTGAGAATGGAATTGAGCAAAGTTTTTACAACAGAAACCACATATGACAATGACACCAACAATGCCTTACCCTACACCCCTATCATAATTTCATAAATTTGTCTTAACGTTCTCAACTGTTAAGTTTCATGGACAAAACATAGCTTAGTCTTATTCAATGTCAAAAGAATTTTTGTTGGTCCTGGTGTTAAAATGTTGCCCGGTGTAGGTGACTGTCTCTAATACACACATGAATGCACCACAGCTGTGTTGCATCACAGGAAAAACTGCTCTCAAAGTCCTGCTTTAAACCTGCAGATGTATACAACCTCAGAGACAGTACTAAGGGCTGTCAGGCAAAAATTATTCAAGCTTTCTCCATCTCAATGAGGGGCATTTTTTTCATTTTGCTATATTCCAGGTATATTTTACAGGATTTCATATTTGTCAACAACAAAGGAGGTTTCTGAGGAGAATCTGATGGAGTTATCACCGTCTGCGTGAGTCACTTTGGTTACCTGAATAAAAAAAAAAAAAAAAGGAAATTGGTGCGATTAAATTCATGAATAGAAATTATTCTGAGCTAAGAAGGTATCAGCATAAAAAAAGTGAGAGCTAATAACAATATATAATTTCACCAAATTGCAGCATTACGTCACAGATTATGAGCACAATGTTTCAGAAAAAGGAGGCAGGAGATCAAAGTACTCCATTGCGTTCCTTCTTTTTTTGACACACCAATACAAAACTTGCTTGTATTTGTCCATATACATGACGATCTTATTACCAAAATACCGGTACTTACCTGGATGTCACAGTAGTTGCGCTTTGACACAAATGTCACACTGATGGGAAAGAAATCGTTAGGTTGGCCTGCAATGCTGAATTCCAGGCTGCCAGTCTTGTTGTTTACATCAATCACAGGTAGGCTCCACTCAAGTAGATTTCGCCTGCTGTCATATTTGTACTCTCCATCTAGATCGCCAATTACAGGGGCACCAACACCACACCTGCAAAAGATCACACCAAAAGTCCACTCAGGACATTTTTTCCCGAACACCAGGACTATAAGGTGAACTCACAAGACTCCACAGATTATCAGACAGCACTGAAAACTCTCGAAACATTAAGACATAAGTTCTATGGACTCAGTCAGTAAGGGACCTTGCTGGGGGAGTGGAGGGTGGCCGGTTCAAGTCCCGATGACGACACAAGAGACTGGATGATGGACTGGCGGCTGGAGGGACTGCAGTTTATCTCCTGAGCACTGCAGAGGTGCCCTTGTGCGAGGCACCCAATCCCTAACCAGTTCAGAGGTGCTTTCAGGATGAGCGGCCCCTTCACTCTTTGAACCCTCCCTTGCTGCATGACATGGTGTGCATACTTCCATGTGTGCATTTCAAAGAGTTAAAACTATGTCATTTCCTCTTCAGGGGATTCATTTAAGTGTTATCCATAAGTGTAACCTCATGGATCGAATCGTGAGGTTCTTATCAATGCCCAGCCCAAATGGTATGTTTGTGTCTACACCTTGATCTACATGACATCTATCTGAACTCCACAGTGTCTGCTGAATGTCAAAATCAGTTTTAATGGTTAGTCTTCATCTCATATGTTTTAACAAATGCAACAAAGACCATGTTAGAAAAATGTACTTACAGTACTGGTATGCTGATGACTACATCGTTGAGTTCAAGCATTTCTTCCTGCAATTCATATTCAATGTTGACATCACAGCCTGTATCACTCTCTGAAGGCCAGCAGTTTACTGCAAGAACAAGCAGATCAAAATACTAAGGGTGTAGGGGGGTACTTTCTTAATGCTTTGGTCTATTGATCCAGCAAAGCTTCGGAAGGTCAAAGAGCAGAGCAGAAACAACATAGAAATACAGAGCATCAGACATATCTTGATATATCAATATGAACACTGACAATATATGTACGGCTCCAAAAACTTGGCATAATTAGTAGAACTACTCACTGGTGAGGGGTATGAAGGACTCGTCTGAGCTCTGCAGTCTCCACTTCAGTACACCAACATCATTGTTGAGAGGAAAAGACTTCTCTGGGTTCTTCAGACCAATAATTGACTCAGTTGTGAACAACTTCTTGTCCACATTTGGATGCGTCTGGTGTGAGAGACAAACATGTAAGAATATGTGCGGAACTGTGTATATTATGTCATCATAGTAGCAGGTGTCAGAAAAAAATTCAAAACATTCATAGTTTTTCCCGATCATAATTAGAGATGTCCGATAATACTGGCCCACCGATATTATCGGCCCGATATTAGCATAAAAAGGTAATATCGGTATCGGATTTTTTTGCTTTAAAACTGATAAAATAAAAACCGATAAAAATACAATAATGCTTGCGTTACACTGAAATAGTGCCTATGCGCTCCTGAGGCATTTACGGGCGCACATATCGGTATCGGCTGTTATCGGTATCGGTAAATTGAGAGTTGGACAATATCGGCATATCGGATATCGGCAAAAAAGCCAATATCGGACATCCTAATCATAATTCCCAGCATATTTTTCCCCCCTTCATCATTTTTGCAATAGCGTTTGTTGAACTCTAATTCACCAGTTGGTGAGTTGTGGGTCGTCTTTGAAGTTATATAAAGTTTTTGACATCAGTTTGAGTCTTACGTTACATTACACAATTCATTGCTGTAATGACAATAAATGATTCGTGATTCCCTGATATCACCATGACTGCAACAGTCACACAATACAATTGATCTACCTGCAGCTGCACTCCTTTCTTGTCATTATTGTTGATCACAAGGCGGATACGTCCATTTTTTTCATCTGTCACACGAAGAGTCACCATACCCAACACCTCCATGTTCTGGAGGCCGCCATCACGACCACATGTCAGTGATATCTTTTCCTCGACACGCAGATGTACACTACAAAAAGAAGGGTGCAGAAGTAAACAATGAAAAGTAGACAAGCCGATTGTCATAGATGGAAGGGTTAGTGTGTATTTTATGCCACAACAAGTGTTCAAATACAATACGTAACTAAAACTAAAGCGTGACCTATGACTGCATTTCCACACAGATTGACAGAGAATTTTCCTCAGTGTCCTGAGAGGCAGGGAGGGAGACTTGATAATAGAAACTTAACGTACAAGGTACTGTATACCTTTTAAGATTTACTTTTGATTTAAGAAACAGATAAATAGTGTTCAAATGTATGAGATTTCTGTATATATTATTTTACAACAATAATTTTGTGTAGAATAATGGTTGAGACTCTTGGGACTGGAGGGTGGCAGGTTCACAAGTTCCAGCCCAAAGCAAGAAGTATGAAGGTCGCATTAGTGGCTAGAGGGACTGCAGTTGGCCTCCTTCACATTGCCCAGGTGAGCTAGGCAGCTAACGATAGCCCCCTAGGGGGAGCAACCACTAATGACATGTCTATGTGGAAAAATTATTGTATTTGTGTGCACACCATTTCCATGCACCGTATGTGCCTGTAATGATTGAAACAGTGTGAAAATGGAAATTCGTCCTTCAGACGAATTTCCTCTTGTTCCTTTGAAAAATGGCCTCAAATGTCTGGTAAAAACTGCAAAACTAAGTGCATTCGTATACATGTATTTAGTCTAATATATGGCATTTCAAAGTTTTTTGTTATTTATGCTACCTTTACATTACATCATAATGATAACTAAGACAACACAAAAGTTGTTGGGAGTTTGTGACATTGTCACTAATAACAGAATAACTTATAACACTTTGTTTAATTATACCTCTCCACATTAACTGGTGGGGGAAGAACTTTGGATACATCTGAACTTCTCTTTCCAGTGGTTGGCATAATGGTTTCCCCCTCAGACTTGAGCTTGTCAACAAAGTTATCGACCTCTTTTCCTTTGGCACCCAGTTTTAGAGCCTTACTGGGACCACTTGGTCTGAAATGAAGAGTAGTAACATTTCATATGAAGATTAGGTGGGGGGGTCTAGCTTCATATTCAGTACACGTTAAGTGTAATTAGGATGATTACTGGTCCACAAATGGCTCCCAAGAACAACCAACATTTCTTTGACTGTTACATAAGAAAAATACAAATGATCAATCAAAAACAGCGAATACCGTACTTTCCAGAGAGTAAGTAGTGCTTTTTTTCATAGTTTGGGTGGGGGTGCAACTTACACTTGAAATTATCAAAAACTTGAATTTTGCATGTTCGATGATGTCATTCTAACAACCGCAAAAGAGCACTCTAGTCTTGTGTATCAGTACCTACTACTCCTGCACCACAAAATATTTCAACATTATGGTAATTTACGGTAATTATGGCACTTTAAGGAGCATCATCTACCTCCGTAGTTGTCCGAGTTGTTCAGAAGCAACACTGGAGGAAGAACTCAATTGATTTAGAGATTTGGAGTGACATCAAAGGTTTTGCAAATTTATTGGCTTGTTTTTCATGCTTTGGTTATCTGCTTAATTGTTACATTAAACACGTATTCAGTTCGTTGTATGTATATAGCTGAAGAACCATCAATGCATTGCATTATTGTGCTGTGTAACTATTAAGCCAGTTTTTCCTCAATTCTTTTCTTATTATTATCATAACCTGCCACTCAAGATGAAATGTCTGTTCTTGGCATTTGTAAAATAAATTTCGCCAAAAATTGCAACTTGTAGTCCAGTGTGACTTACATATGTTTTTTCTTCATTATTGCATTTGTACACTGCATCGTGCATATTTTGGCTGGTGCAACTTTTCTGAGCGACTTCCAGTTTGAAAAATGGGTAAGTCTCTAAAATCATCACACCATCCACACCACTGAACCTGTACTAACAATGCAGAACTTTGGATTGTTACTGCACATCAACCTCTTTGGTGATGGTGTTCGAGAAACGCCATGTTAAAATAAGCTTTTTAACTTTGGTGCTAAAACTGTCAAATCTAGCATAATACAAACTGCATACCTCATAGGTGCAGCTGCAACCTTAGGCTTTTCGGGCTCAACGACAGTGTCAGTGATGATGGACCCCGAGGAAACACTGGTCACACCAGCACTGCCGAAGCCTCCAAAAGCTGGAACCTTCTTTCCAGAACGTTCGGCATCCCTCCTGGCCTGTTGAAGTTCTTTGGCCTTCCTCCTCATCTCTGCCTTGGCCTCCCTTTCCTGGGTCTACGGAACAGGAGATGAATCGGACTTGCATATGTATTTGTTTCATTTTTACCCAAATGAAAGCCAGAGCTCACCTCCCGGACAGCACGGAAAACCTTTTCTTCATGGGAGTCCATCTCTGTGAAAGTGCGGATCTGAGCCAGGTTGACGTTTTCTCTGTAACCCAGTGCCACAATCTCATCGAAGGCAAAGATCAGGTCAAAACAGTGCTCAGATATTTCACTCTCCTCAAGAACACGGCAATATTCCGGAATCTGGGAAAGTCACAGATAATACCAATTGAAACAGCAGAACAGTGTTTGGTGTATGTGTTCAAACATGTACATACGCCATAATTTAGCGATGAATGTTGGACATGCATACAGAAACACATAACAGACAAGTATCCATAAATATACAGGTGCATATATATA
>OMPJ01045317.1:0-21326 GCA_900312935.1 Carapus acus
AATTTTTTTTTCTATCTATCTATCTATCTATCTATCTATCTATCTATCTATCTATCTATCTCAGCCCACACTTTCTTGACCAGTGCTGGATACAACACTTTTTTGGGTCCTTACCTTACTCTGTTGACTTTCACTGAATGGAACCTGCCAGAGACGCATTATCCGGATAGTAGACACTGACCTGACAGCTACTGGACACAGGTCTTGAAATCTTTGCTGGAATTTCCCTCGACCGTACGCACCGATTAGTAAACCGTGCACACAGATTGCAAAAGCCGTGCGTACGGTTTTGCCGCGGCCCTCTTCTTCTTCTTCTTTTTTTTTTTTTTTACCCAGTGATACTTGCCGGGCTCCATACATCTGACATCAGCGTGCAACAGTAACTCAGAGAGTAGTCACAGTCTGCGTTATGTGCGCATGGAAAAGCCGTCTTTGAAGAGATCTGGCGCGAATAGAACAGGCGATCTTCGTTGCGAAATCCATTATGTCCTTCATGTTGAGCATTTTCACGCATAGTGCTTGTTGGTGTATTATGCAGTGGTAATTAAGGAAGTCCGGAAAAGCGTCGTCCTCCCTGCACTTGGCAATAAATCCATTCAAGCCGCCAACCATCGCGGGTGCTCTTTCCGCTGTGATGGACACCAATTTGAACACTGGGAGCTGAGTTTCCCTTTTTTTTTTAAAAACTCAGCTTCCTTTTGGGAGCTGAGTGTCAATTTATCTAATCTAAATTTAACGATAACTCTGGTGAGCAAGGAAGGCGCCGTTGTGTGCGCCTGCGCATACCTGTCGTGCGACAGGTAGTATGCGCATGCCGGTCTGTGTACATATGCATGACGCGGACTACCCACACTACCTCCGCGGTCGACTGGTAGACCGCGGTCGACTGGTAGACCGCGGTCGACGCGTTGGGCACCCCTGGTCTAGAATCTCAAAAAAATCTGTCTTTGCTACCGCATGATAGGGACACGCAGTGAGGTTCATGGCCGGTGAGGCACTTACTTCATCAGACTCAGATTTGCATGTATAAATGAAGGAATCCTACAGAGTATCTTATTCAGCATTTGATTGGTTTACCAGTTATGTTTAAAATTTGGTAAAGTTTTGTCAAAAAAAACTTTTAGCGCAAATCACTGAAAAAATGTCCATCCATCCATCTATCTTCTGCCGCTTATCCGGGGCCGGGTTGCAGGGGCAGCAGTCTCAGAAGAGAGGCCCAGACTTCCCTCTCCCCAGACACCTCCCCCGGCTTCTCCGCCAGGACCCCAAGGCGTTGGGAAATATAGTCCCTCCAGCGTGTCCTGGGTCTTCCCTGGGATCTCTTCCCAGTGGGACATGCCCAGAACACCTCCTTGGGAAGGCGTCCAGGAGGCATCCGGAAAAGATGCCCGAACCACCTCAACTGGTTCCTCTCAATGTGGAGGAGGAGTGGCTCTAGTTTGAGCTCTTCCTGGGTGAACTCCTCACCCTATCTCGTAGAGTTTGTCCTGCCACCCTGCCGAGGAAGCTCATTTCGGCCACTTGTACCCGAGATCCACATCACTGCTGCCACCGCAGTGATGTGGTGGCAGCAGTGATGTGGATCACTGCACATCAGTGATGTGCAGGAGAGGAGACAGAGATCCGTCAGTCTCCCGTTCCATTGTACCGTCACCCGTGAACGGAGCCCCAAGATACTTAAACTCCTCCACTTGAGGCAGTCTCTCGTCTCCAATCCAGAGGGAAGCATGGCCTAAGATTTAGAGGTGCTGATTCTCATCCCGGCCATCTCACACTCAGCTGCAAACTGCCCTAGTACACGTTGGGAGGTCCTGGTCTGTGGGCGCCGACAGGACAACATAATCTGCAAAAAGCAGCAGTGAGATCCTGTGGTCCCAAAAGCGGACCACCTCCGGCCCCAGGCTGTGCCTAGAAATCCTGTCCATATAAATAATTAGCAGGACCGGTGACAAAGGGCAGCCCTGCGGGATGCCAATATGTACTGGGAACAGGTCTGACTTACAGCCGGCAATGCAAACCAAACTCCTTCTACGGTCGAATAGAGGCCGCACAGCCCGTAATAGGGGGCCATGGACTCCATACTCCTGGAGCACCCTCCACAGAACACCAAGAGGGACTCAGTCAAATGCCTTCTTCAAGTCCACAAAGCACATGTGGACTGGTTGGGCAAATTCCAAAGATCCCTCCAGCCCTCTGCGGAGATTATAGAGCTGGTCCAGTGTTGTACGGCCAGGACGGAACTTGCATTGTTCCTCCTGGATCTGAGGTTCCACTATTGGCCGGATTCTCCTCTCAAGTGCCCTAGAATAGACTTTTCCAGGGAGGCTGAGGAGGGTGATCCCTCTGTAATTGGAACACACCCCCCTGTCCCCATTCTTAAATAGAGGGACCACCAGACCCCTGGTGTCTGCCAGTCCAGGGGCACTGTCCCCGCCTGCCATGCAATGTTGCAGAGTCGTGTCAGCCATGACATCCCTGCAAACATCCAGAGACTTGAGGTACTCAGGGCGGATCTTGTCCACCCACAGCGCCTTGCCACCGTTGAGCTTCCTAACCATCTCGGTGACATCAGCTTGGGTGATGAACGAATCCACCTCCGCGTCCTCCGCTTCTGCTCCCTCTATGGAAGACATCTCAGTGGGGTTGAGGAGATCCTTGAAGTATTCCTGCCACCACCCGACCACATCCTCAATTGAGGTCAACAGATCCCTGCTTCCACTGTAAACAGTGTTGATCAGGCACTGCTTTTCCCTCCTGACGCGCCGGACGGTTTGCCACAGCCTCCTCAAGGCCGATAGTCCCTCTCCATGGTGTCTCCGAAGTCCTCTCTGGCTTGGGTTTTTGCTTCCACAACAGCCCAGGCTGCCACACGCTTGGCCTGCCGATACCTGTCAGCTGCCTCAGGAGACCCACAGGCCAAGTGATCCTTGTAGGCCTCCTTCTTAAGCTTGACGGCATCCCTTGCTTCCGGTGTCCACCATCAGGTTCTGGGATTGCTGCATCGACGGCCTTACGACCACAGCTTTGGGCTGCTGCTTCAACAATGGAGGTGGAAGACATGGTCCACTCTGACTCTATGTCCCAGCCTTCCTCGGGATCTGTTTGAAGATTTCCCGGAGGTGGGAGTTGAAGATGTCTCAGATGGAGGGCTCTGCCAGACGTTCCCAGCAGACCCTAACAATATGTTTGGGCCTGCCGCGTCTGTCCAGCTTCCTCTCCCGCCTGCGGATCCAACTAATTACCAGGTGGTGACCGCTTGACAGCTCAACCCATCTCTTCACCCGAGTGTCCGAGACATGTGGCCGGAGGTCAGATGACACGATTACAAAATCGATCCTTGACCTCTGGCCTAGGATGTCCTGGTGCCAAGTGCTCAGATGGACACCCTTATGTTCAAACATGGTGTTTGTTACTGACAAACTGTGACTAGCACAGAAGTCCAACAACAAAACACCACTCGGGTTCAGATCAGGGAGGCCGTTCCTCCCAATCACACCCGTCCAGGCACTGTTGTCATTGCCTATTTGGGCGTTTAAGTCCCCCCAGCAGAACGATGGAGTCCCCTGATGGGGTACTGTCTACTGCCCCCCGAGGACATCCAAGAAAGCTGGGTACTCTTCACTGCTGTTTGGCCCATATGTCGAAACAACAGTGAGAGACCTGTCCCCTGCCCAAAGGTTCACCGGACTCCAACATGTGATGACGGAGCTGGGGGGCCATTAATACGCCCCCTCCAGCTCCCCATGAGTCCATCCTCTCTCGAGAAGTTGGGATCCAGAGCCCAGGCTGTGCGTAGAGGTGAGCCCAACTATTTCTAGTCAGAAACGCTCCACCTCATTCACCAGTTTGGGCTCTTTCCCCACCAGTGAAGTGACGTTCCATGTTCCAAAAGCCAGCTGATCTGTCCGAGCATTAGGTCGCCGAGGCTCCCACTGTTGACCGCCACCCATAACATAAAGCACCCCTTACGGCCCCTCCTACAGGTGGTGGGTCCACTGGAGGGCAGGCCCACGTTGCCTTTTCGGACTGTGCCTGGCCAAGCCCCGCGGGCAGAGGCGCGGCCATCAGGCGCTTGCTGACGAGCCCCAACCCCGGGCCTGGCTCCAGGGTGGGGTCCCAGGGACGCCTATCCGGGCGACATAGACTTCCTTCGTTTTGAAAAAATGCAACCACCTGATTAATTTTTTCATTTAACATCGTTTTCTTTGCATGACAGGTGGGGCACAAGATCTCCTGCCTCTCCTGACTGCACATCACTGCCACTGGATTATATCTACCTTCTGGGAGGTGAACTGTGCAATCTGCACAGGGATTTACACAAACTGAATTATATAACTCTTTTATCCACCATTGTTGCAATGCAAGAGGACTGCAGATGTCCAGTACATACTTATGGGAGGCGGGCTCCTCAATGCGATTTGACAACTGTGACTCCTGACTCTTGCTCCTCGTCAGGGTGAAATTGGGGAAGAGCTGTAGCAGTTTTCGGGAAGGTGTCAGATGCATGTGAGAGGACTTGGCATTGTTCTTAGAGGACTGGATGTCTGTGGGAGTTGTTGGTGTAGTTGCAAACGTATCTGTCATTTCTTCAGTAGATACATAAGGTGTGCTATTGTCCATAAAGGGAACTACAGATATGGAAATTGAGCGGCTATGGGTGCTGCTACAATGTTGAGGGGCTGTAATTCTACAGGGTAGAGTTGCAGATGAGGAGAGACCGCTGATGTTGGGTAATTCCTTGCTGCATTGGTTGGACGCACAGCTTGAGGACTCATCATTTTTCAAGGAACCACCTAAAGGGAATTGTAATCATAAGAATTATAAAAATGAGACTGGTGCTATTTCAAATGTGATGCCATGAGGCACTGGTCTTATTTGGATAAATCTGTGCTTAAGGCACGTCCTCCATTTTAACTAGTGAAATAAGGGTTGAAAAAAATCTGAACCTACAAGGGAAGGTGCAGGCTCTCACCTTTTTTAGTTGCACCCCTACAACAAGCGAGAGCAACAGCGTGGTGTAAACCGTCCTCAGAGCTAGATTCCTGGCATCTCATTGATTGCTGCAGCTCTGAGTTTGACATCTGCAGCAATACATCCATAGAAAGTTCACCAGCTGTACTCTGCAAAAAAGAGGGTGAATTAAATGTTCTTCTTATACAAAAACATATCTAAGGAAAGAGGCAGACACTGATTGACACTATAACACAGCATTCCAACATGCGACTTTACTTAACCTCAATACCTATTTTGGCCCAAAAAATTGACTGTCACAGGGCGACTTGCACTTGAAGGGTGTGTGGAATGAGGGTAATAATAAGTACAAATATGTCAGTATAAATAGGTGTATTGCACATAAATACAGTATAAAAACATTTATTGCATATATACACAGTATACTGCACAATAATATTGCACTACAGAGGAGGAATCCAGTTCAGAACATGGTGAGCATGGTGACCGCTCTCGGATTGAAGCTTTCCTTCATTCTGTTTGTCTCTGCATCTACAGTATCTCTTCATAGCGCTACTGAGCGCATGGGTTTGAAGTGGCAGTGACAGGGAAGGAAGGGGTCTTCCACATGCTGTGGGCATTCTTCAGACAGCAGGAGTTGTAGAGTTCAGCTAAGGAGGGGATGGGGCAACCGATGACAGTCTGTCCTCTTTCCTCTCCATGGTCGTCCAACTCCAGAACCACATATCTGAGTAGTACCTTAGGTTGCTCTCACTAGAGCACTGGTAGAAGGGCACCAGCAGTTTCCAGGAAGAGAAAGTTGGAGGTTCTCTCAACCTCGTCTCCGTTGATGATCAGGGATTGAATATCTGTTTTCTTCCCCCTGAAATCTATGATGAACTCCCTGGTCTTCGAGGTGTCCAGGCTTAGGTTGTTTGCCCTACACTTCCTGGCCAGTTGCTCCACCTTGTTTTGGTACGCTGACTTTCCGCCTCACGAGATGAGCCCTTCAATGACTTATGCTGTAGTCCACAAAGAACAGCCTCGCATAGTTCCCTTGCAGCTCCAGGTGGCTAAGAATGGAGTGGAGAGCTGTGGCATTGGCATCTGGATCTGGATCTGTTGGCTCTGTCAGCAAACTAGAGGGGTCGAAGGCAGGGGGAAACGCTAGTCCAAATTAACCTCTCAAAGCACTTCGTGATGATGTTGGTGACAGTAACTGGGGTGCAGTCGTTGAAGACAATTTGAGAGGCATTTAGCATGCATACACAGATCATGGAATGTAGGGTTATCCCACTGTCCTACACAATCTGCACTGTGAACTGTTCAAACCAGCCATTGGAAACACCTATTTTTACCATCCAACCTGATGAAGTAGAGTGGTCACTTAGATGAAGAGACCGGAATTAAGTCATCACTGCCAAGAAAAAACTTGGGAGTATTTCAGGAAACAGGTTTTGTGAAACCATGACAAACATGACAAACAAGTGTTTGTGTCGGAGAGGGGACAGACAGAAACTTGTACAGTGAACCAGCTGATTAGGTTGTCCGCTGACACACTAACTGCCAAGCTCGGGAAACAGGTATCGTTAATTGTCATCACAGCAATTTACATCGTGTAATGAAATTAAGGTGCTGAGTCCCGGAGCAAATGATATAAAAAGAAAAAGAAAAAGAAAAAAAGGTTTTAAAAAAATCTATATATAGAGGAATATATACAGATGTATATACAGTGTATAACAGTTGTAAATAATTACAGCAAATACAAAACGTACATCGTGGCAGCTATGATGAAGTGGGAATGATTGAACATAGTGTATTTCTTGTGTCCTATGAATAAGCCTAGTATTGCATTGTTAGTTAATACTATTTAGATGACTTTAGTAGACTCGGATTTGCTTCTTTACTGTGACAGTGCCTGTGCAGTGCTTGATGTAGCACAGAACACTGTCAGCAAAAACCACCAGGTCTGGGTGTTCAAAAATACCCCAGTCAGTCCTCCTGAAACAGTCCTCTAGCTGCTGGGAGGCCCTCTCTGGTCAAGTGATGACTATTCTTGTGGTGGTGGGGGCGATGTTCCTACTTGGGGTGTAAGCCAGAGTGATAAATAATGATATGTGGTCGGACTGGCCCAGTTGTGCCAGCAGTTTTGCACTGTAGCTCTGCCTAATGTTTGTGAAGACTTAGTCTAATGTATTGGCTCCTCCGGTAGCACACTAACATGCTCGTGAAACTTGGGGAGCTCTGGTTTTAAATCCACACGGTTAAAGTCCCCAGCAACAATGTGCACGGCGTAAGGGTGCTTATTTAGTTAGGCGCTAATGGTATGGAGTAAGAGTCCATCTACCGTGTTGGCATAAGCATTTGGTGGTATGTAAACAGCGGTGATTATGACCACATTGAACTCTCTGGGGAGGTAGACAGGTCTGCATTTTACAGTCACATACTCCAAATCTGGGGAGCAGTGACTGTCTACAGTCAATGTTTTTGTACACAAGGTGTTGATGTACACATAGACTTCTTCCTTTGTTCCTACTGGAGTCGCTGGTCCTGTCGTAGCACTAGGTCGAATGGCCCGTTAGCTCGATAGCTGAGCCCGGGATCGATGAGAGAAGCCAGGGTTCTGTTATCAGCAGAATGCAACTATTTTTGATGGTGTAGTCTCAGCTCATCAGTCGTGTTGACTAGGGATCGGGCAGTAGTAAGGGAGATACTGGGGAGCGGTGGTTTAAAGGGCTGCTTACGTTGCCTCGCTAGTGCACCAGCCCCAAAGCCTCGCTTTTGCGCCCCATCCCTCATCTCTGGTGGTATGTTGTGAGTGTGGTGACAGTCTGTTGAAATACTTCCCTCACTGTTGAGACCGATAATAAGAAGTTCTCACCAGCCGTAAATGTTATTGGACCAGCAGAATGTGAAGGTGGTGGGTGAAATGAAAACAAAAACAAAACACCTGAACGAAGAGCACCAGGTTGCAGCGTCCATACGTGCCGCCATCTTGGCTCATTGCCAAGATCAAAGTTATCTGTCTTTCTGGAATGGAAAAACCCAGTATTTTCCTCATTTGAAGGTTGACATACTCTGGCTGTACACCTTTACTGTCCAGATTACAATATCTTCTGCAAACATTATTGTCTGTGCAGTCTGTGGAGTTAACTGAGTTAACCCTGACCCTAACCTTATTTACTGCTACTGTTAATCAAGCCTTTCCCCAATCTATGACCAGATCGACTCAGATCTCCTCTGTTGCCCTCACCAACATGCAGTTGCGCGCAACAATATTTCCAGCCTGCTGCGAGTTGTCGACGGGGGGGGCGGGGCGGCACGTGACTATTTTCTACACGGCACACCTTACGACTTCCCGCGGCACACCGGTTGAAAAACGCTGGCTTAGAGGGAGTGATGCTCCTAACCCTGGTACAACAATTTTCATCTCCTACTGATACTCCAGGCTTTGCTTCCTTCCATATGGACTCTTACACACACAAATATCTACCCTCCCTCTCTCCCTTTACCCGTCATCTGACCAACCTAAGGTCTCTACTGTCATCTCCTTGCTGACTAGGGAACTGCGTGTAATCACTTTTGGCACTGTTTTAAGTTACTTCTGCAGATGCAGCTGCATTTGTAAATTTCTCCTCTTTCCTGATTTCCCAAGCCTGCAATTCATAACGATTGTAGCTTTTCCCATCTGCAATTAGTAGGCAGACAGAGTTTTTCTGTTGCAGAGTGTCAGGCTGAGGGATGTCATGCGTAGGCTGATGTTAGAATTATTACTACTAAAACTGCATCTTGTAGCACTGGCACAAGTACCGGTTGACTTAAACTCTCTTGCTCAACTGTTGCACAGCAAAGGTTCCCATCTCATATTCAACCAATCCTTGAAGAGCATCAGAGTGCTAGGAGCAGGTGCTGATAGAAGCTAGGAAGTTTCAGTGTCTTGCTGAAGGACATTCCTAATTCAGTTGCAGGCAGGGAACCCACACTTGGTTTCTATTAAGACGTCTCTGACCTCTGCACCATATTGCCCCTACAAAGACATATCACATTGGTACAAAGCTGCATCATCTCTGGGGCAGCATTGCATGTCCAGCTGTCAATCAAAAATCGATTTGATAATTTCCTTGTAAGGGCACCAGCAGGTACAATGATCTGATTCTTAAAATCTTTCAATGAATCCATTCATCCATTTTATGCAAACAAAATTTGCAATCAGGAGATGAGCTGACATTGATGACAGAAATTTTGAACGAAAGATTTGATTAAATGACTACCCATTCCAAACAAACATTCCACACTCACAAATAAAGCAATGCAAAACAAAATACCTGATGAGAAACATGTTGACACCATTTTACATTTTTTCATCATATCTGATATGTTAACAGCTCTTGGTGGCAAACATATTCTCTGATGCCCTTTCTGTCAAATGCAGAAAAATACAGTTGAAACTTTGAGGCTTAGGAGAATTTCCCTGTCCTAAAGGCTAACACATACCGATACCTGAGCAGTGCCTGGGCATGCCTCAGCTGCTCATGTTTACAGGTGAAGAAACCTGAAATGCAGTGGGAAGCAAAGACACTGACGAATCAAGAGAGAGCCCAACTGGAAGGGGCCAGGTTTGGAAAACAATGTGTAATACCTCTCTGTGAAGCCATGTTGGAGAATCACACAAAAAATTGTCACAGCTGCTTCAAGCAAATCCTCCCCGACCACCAATTACCGATTTCACACAGTCACTGTCACACTGACTGTCACACTGACTGTCACACTGACTGTCACACTGACTGTCACACTGACTGTCACACTGACTGTCACACACTCTCTCTCTCTCTCTCTCTCTCTCTCTCTCTCTCTCTCTCTCTCTCTCTCTCACACACACACACAGGTAAGTGAGTTATGGACAAACATTGAAGTAGTCAGACTGAGTTGAAGGCTAGAAATATGCCTTCACTTATCAGGCAAATAGCGACATACCAGGAAGCTCAGGAGAGCCAGTGCCAATATGAAAGACTACCAGCTGAGCAAGCATAAGCCAAAACATGTATAAACTACATGAAACAATGGAATACATATACGAATCTAGAGTTTTTTTCATACTCCAGAGTCACTCCAGTTTAACAGGAAATCAAGAAAGCAATGGATGCAAATGACCCTTTTTATCCTAACAAATGTGTAACACCTTATATATTCAAAATAGCTTGTATACGTTACCATGTTGTTGACAGTGTGGTCCCAATTACATAATCTAGTCAGAGTTACTCAATGGTGTATGGGCACAGCAGACTGCTAGGTAACATGTGGACAGTCAGCCAATGAATCTCCTTCGCTATATTATCTCACTCCCTGTTTTTCTATCCCCTCCTCCCTCCTTCGTCTTCCGTCCCTGCGCTGAGAAAACCCTCTCCACATAGTCACTCTTTCTGGCATAGCAATGCAGCGCATAAGTGACTAGTGACGTCTGGCTGTGGGATGCCTCAGGCTGGTGACACCCACTTTGAAAAAAAAGAGGTGTGTCTTTTGTTTAGTTTTGGATTTAAATTCCTGTATAGCTTGTTTTGCAGTCACCCAGTCAGATTCGCTAGTTGCTCCATGAGTGTGCATATGGATGAGCATGATAAATTTTACTTTGGCTTTGTGCATCCACCATGTCGCTAGAACCCAAACTTGTCTGAAATTGTGTTTTACATCGGTATAGACTGCCAAGAGAAGACCGTGATTACATGGATAAACAAGTTATATACAGTAGGCATTAAACGATATTTAATTTCACGATTACAGACACTGAGGTAAAACTGCAAAAATCCAAACCTGTTTAGATGTCTCACCAGCAGTGGGATAGAGAGCGGTTATTCCAAACCATGTTGTTGAAAAATGACTTGGTAGCATAAACCAAAATAAACTGGGAAAAAGTTGTGTGCAGTTAGCATTCAATCCTTGATACTTGTAAAGCCCCATGGTTGGATGTGAGAAATGATACCGCAAATTGTGAAGACTGAATCTTACGTGAAAGGGGAAGTCATGGCACACACTATAACTTTTGGTAACGGGGTTTGTAAATTAACAGGGGATAGCAGTTTTCCGTAGACTAATTTGAAACTGGCCTAAACACTGGTTAAACGGCTTTACAAACACAATAACATATGGAGGTTGCCGGAACTAGTGCATGTGGAGGCAATTCGCAGATTCCAATGCTATTAAGCCTTTCATTTAGTAACCACTTGATTATATCAATCTATTCAACACTGTAATTTCGTGAAACATGTCCAAAGCTCCTCTCAGATACAGTAGGAGACTACATCTGTAAGCAGAGCATGTCATAGCAGTCAATAAGCCCCTTTGTCATCAAGTTCTAGCCAGTGTGTCAAGCAGGCAACCACACACTGTGATTCCTCGAAATAGGAAATGCCACCCCTCTCTGTTCTGCACAATCTTATTGTCCTGCCTGGGAAGTTTCACCACCTGGGCCATTGCAGGCACTTCGTTGCACATATATATTTCATGCTGAATACACAATCAAGTCTGCATTTGGTCAACTCGCACAACCATGCTCCACCCCTCCCTGCCTCTCCCAAGGTTTCCTCTGTTTTTCTTAGAATTCTAAGGTGTAGTGGGAGCCATTTCCTTGTCCTCATGAAGCCCTTGTCTGCCTCACGATCTGTCAGTGTCAAATCTGGGAAGCCCTTTGTAACATCCTATGTGATTTTGAATATGCTCCGATACAGTAGTCAAAATCATCAACATTGATGTTTACAATCTACATGTCTGATCAGTGCTGAGCCTCACAAGAGCATGGACTGCCTTTAAATGCCTGGATTTTTCTTCTGACTTTCATCCTGAGGTAGAATCAACTGTGAGCAACATAAGACAAATATAGTCAAGCCAAAGCAATGACATGGCCTGGGCTTTTCTTTCATTCTCCTCTCTCTCTCTCACCTGCATACATGTTTTGTTAATGCATGTTACTAATTGGGCTTACTCCCTACAGTCCTTGTGTCTTGTGCTTTATTAACCTGCAGACCCCAGCAGGAACATGACCAGTGGTGACGGTCAGCCAAACATCTGGGTCCTGCTCCCTATCAGCATGCTGTGCTACTATTGAGACATACCTAAATACTCTTTATGCATGCTAAATTCAGTCTGTCAAGCCACTACCACTGATTAATGATGAGCATCTTTGTACCCACCTCTGCCTCTGTCTCTTTCCATCTCTCTTTCGACCCACCGGTCAAGGCAGATGGCCGCCCACCTACAGCGAAGGTCTACCAGAGGTCTGTTTCCTTTAAAGGGTAGTTTTTCCTAGCCATCCTTGCAACGTGCTTGCTATTGGGGGAAATGCTGGGTCTCTGTATGCAAATGTTAAACAGTTTGATCTTCACCTGCTCCATCTTGGAATGCTCCACAGATGGTGCTAAACAAATAAAACTGAAATGAATGAGGGCCCATGACAGCCAAAGCAGATTTCTTTTTTTTTTTTTGTCATGTACAAGACCCAAACCCAAAAATATAGGTTGGCCAACAAAACTGACCCCCAGGCCCTTATTGTGATGCTATGTGGGACGCATCTGCAGCCTCACAGAGTAAAATATCACAACTGTTTGCACCAGGGGTCTCGAACTCAAATGAGCCCAGGGCAAAATATGATTGTTAGCTGTCATCAGTGGGCCGCACGTTGCTGTAACCGCCGGCCCGCGGGCCATGTCTTTGAGATCCCTGGTTTACCCCATCTTTCAAGTCTCTTAACTCAAATGTACTGTGACTCAGACCACTTTATTACCTACACTGCATACTTGCTCATACTTGCATCCAATTAATCATCATCCAATTATCGTATCATCATACAGCGCTGCACAGCAGCATGCAGAAACAGGTCAAGAGTTTTCATAAAATGAAGGCTTTACTACATACCAGAATGGATAGTGCTATCAACTTCTGACTGAAACAGAATGAGGTGAAAAATGATGAGGCTCCAAGTTAGAAGCATTTCTGTGTGAAAAAAGGTGAACTGGTGGTTCAAGTCCTTGACTGAAGATATGGATGTCGCACTGGGGGCCAGAGAGATTCCAGTCCACCTCCTGAGCACTGCCTGAATTGAGCAAGACATTTAACCCTGATAAACGACTGCATGTGTGGGGCCATTTCAAACTGAAATTAGAGATGTCTGATAATATCGGCCCACCGATACCATCGGCCTGATCTTGGCATAAAAATGTAATATCGGTATCAGATTTTTTGGCTTTAAAACCGATAAAATAAAAACCGATAAAAATAATATCGATATCGGTAACGGTGAATTGAGAGTTGGACAATATCGGCATATCGGATATCGGCAGAAAAGCCAATACCAGACATCCCTAGCTGAAATCTTTCTCCCATTGCAAGTGGTGGATTTTCTACATTGTACATGCAAATTCTCATGTTATCCAATGCATGTACCTGTGCTTGTCAAAAAATACACAACTGTAAGAAACTGTAATTTCCCCCACAAAGGATCAGTAAAGGTGTGTCTCTCTTTTCTCTCTTTTTTTCTTTGTTATGCAATGCAAACTTTCAAAATGCTACTGCTTCTTCGTGTGATCGGTGTACAAAGTTATGCAGGCATGTAGCGGGAACATGCATGATCCAACTACAATGGCAATTTCTCTTCTCTAGCATGGCGACAGTGAGAAAAAGCCAGAGCCACCCATGGCACAGGCATGACTGGCAAATGTTTAGGGCAATATCCATCAAATGGGTACCAAAACAGTTGGCACTATTATTTCTGAAAAAAGAAATGAAAAAGTGTGCCATTTCTATCCAAGATAAATGGAGGAGATTCTGCAGGAAGGGCATCTTGTGCCGGATCATATGGGTCAATCGAAGGCCGAATAAACATCGACTGTCTCGAGCACTGTTGGTAAAAGGGACACAAAATGAAATTTTGCAAAATCATGAGCCACCTGCAATCGTCTCCACTTAGGAGCTAGCAAGCAGTCTTCCTGTTGCTTCCAGCAAGTTGTTGCCTCCACCTCAGCACAATCCATCAACATATCAGCATTATGAGTGCGGAGTCATACAAAGGGCTACCAGTTTGATGCGCTCTTCGGAAGTAACACATTTTCTCAATTGGCACAAAGTTATACATTATTGATAATGATTAATGATGCTCATGTGTGAAGACACTGATCACATTTATGATTTCTCACAGCAATTATCAACAATGACATCAAGGTGGAAAACATATGTTAGTATTCAGCACTTTTTTCTATTAATCTCAGTATCTGTTAAATTTTCAGATGATCACCTGCATACTCAATGGGAAAAATGTCCCATTTCCAATAGCCACTGACAAGACTGAGAGAAGACTGTTTCTTACCCAAAGCTGCCTTGAGCTCACTTGCTTTTTCTGCCTGTAGTGACGTCACTTAAGTCGCGTAGTGAAAGTGTTGAGTTTTCTTTCTTTTTTCTGACATGTTTTTGGGGTAACAAGCTTTGAGCCAGCGCCCACCTGCGCTGCATCCCCACTAGCTTACTCTCCACTCGCACTGCGCACAATACTGACCATTGAATTAGAAAAGATCAGACCTCACCCAAACTTAATTTCATGTGTGATGAACATATTTGAAGGATATTGTCATTTCAAAATCTGTATAAATGCGAGTATGATTTAAAAAATGTAGCAATAGGATAAAATTCAATTTTAGACGCAGCTCACTCTTGAGTGGTGCTATTTTCAGAACAGGCCAGCAGGCACCTCATGAGGTCCTTTTGGGCGACCTGGCACCGTGTTGGTGCCTGGTTTAAAGTGAGAGGATGAATGTATTTTGAATATAGGTCATTATTTCTATAATGTGGACCTGGTGCTGTGTTCTTTAGAGATAATTGATGATCAATTATCAACTTTGTTCCTTTAGCTGGACTCACAGGGGTTTAAAGGAGGAGGTTGAGAAAAAAAGCACAAAGCCAGAAAAAGGCACCCTAAATTGACAAGTGGTTCAGCCTTAGTCTACCAGACAAACCTGCCTGCAGTCCTCTGAGATTTGAAAAGTGTCCACCTGCTTAAGTGGAAGATAAGAGTCAGCCCGAGGACCTCTGTGTCTGGAACTGGCTTTCATCTCCCTTTTCAGAGTTTCTTGAATTTCCCTCGGGACTAATGAAGTATCTACCTACCTACCTACCTACCTACCTACCTTTAGTTGATAAAGAACTAGGTCATGATGAAACAAATCTTGTTCTATCGTTTACAAGATACTTAGGAGTCTGCTGTGGTCTGTGCTCTAAAAGTGTGAGTGAGTGTGTTAGTCATCATCTGTAGAGGGTGGTTTAGGTGAGTATAAATAGCATGGAGGGCAGGACAGAGGGAGTGAAGGGTCTCTGTACAGCTGACTCGACACATTCTCGTTGAGTGAGTGCTTACCAAATAAAGCACTCTGCCCAACACTATCACAACAGTGCAACCAAATAGATTAAAAGGAGCTACACAAATTACTCAAAATGTGATCTTGGGAACTCATTATACAACAAAGACTGCAATATTCTCAGAGTGGGTCTGATGCAAACATTGAATAGCGCTGATTACTTGAACTACGGGTTCCAGAAAATAACTGAAAAAAATATAAGAAGTTGGCACTGATATCCACACCTTATGACTTTAGATCATGTGTAGACATGATACATTGACAGCAACAAACAATGTTAGGCTGTCCCTTTTTTTCGTTATCTAAATTTGGTCTGTTTGTGTTAAGTGTTTTATTCCAGATGTTGTTCTGGTATGTTTTTGTTTTCCGGTTTCCCATGATGGTCTGTCTGCAAATGTTAGTCTCAAGAACAGTTTGCTCCTGTCTTCATCTCTGTTAAAATGTGCCCAGTGCTCCAAATATATGCTACTACTGTAATGTTGGCAGCAGTCCTACAATCACTCGTCAGTACTGCTGTACTAACCAATGCACTTTTTACATACTTGTTCTTCAGTTTTTACATACTTTTTTGTGAATACATGTTACAATATGTATTAATTCTACTACTGTAAAAAACAACAATTCATCTGAATAAACTGATCTGAAACTTACGCACAATTATTGGAAATAAGGTGGACTGACGGGAAATAAACTGAAAAAAATTGAGCTGATACAACAGCTGATATGTCTCAGCTCTCTTGATGCCAGAATGTTTTTAAAGAATTAACCATATACTGCACCCCTGTTGTAATGTGGTAATTTTGTAAATATCTATGTAATTCAAAGCAGTAAAAAGCTGTGCTTGGAACCTGTTTGACTGGTTTGTCTGATGCAGCACCCATACATCTGTCGATCTTGAAGGTGAGAGGCCAGACCAGTGCAGGCACAATTATTACCATCACCCATTACACACCAAACTTAAAAGTTTTTGTTAATCTATCATGGGTAGCCATGTGGATCATCTGTTCTATCTTTTCCAATCACATTCTAATACGTCCTCCTGACCTCTCTCACAACTTCCACCAACCTTCTCCACAGTCTTCCCTGTTGTTCCTGTAGCTCCTGTAGCATATTTTTCTGCCTATGTCCTAAAATACCGAGCACTCTAGGAAGGATTGACCTTTGCCACAGCCAAATCAAATGTCATCTAACTTGCACCTTCAGCTACGCCCCTAAACACCCATTTGTTGTTGGCTCACTCTTCTGTTAGCTCCATCTTTCACATCCTTTCACCTTGCATTTAGTTCAATTCAGTTCAATTCAATTCCATTTGTACAGTGCCAAATTATGACAACAGTGATCTCAAGACACTTTCCAACTCTGTAAGATAAACACACAGACTCAGCATTTCCCCCATTAGCAACAATGGCGAGGAAAAACTCCCCTTTAACGGGAAGAAACCTCAGGCAGACCGGGCTTCAGGTGGGCAGCCATCTGCCTTGACCGGTTGGGTTGAATGAGATAGGGAGAGAGACAAAGGCAGAGACAGGTATAGAAATGCACAGAAGTAAGGTATTTTCTGGGGTATTAGTCATCCCTGTATCACATTGACAACTGCGCAATGGCGTTAGACACCAATATCTGCTACTCCTGCAGTACAAGAATTTCAACATTATAGTAATTTAAGCACCACTTCCTCAAGTGGCCACCTACGGGCCGCTTCTTCTTCTTCAAGGGATCCGGAGTTACAGGGGTTAGTGAAGCAGACTGGCATACTTCATCAACTTCTGCTGCACTTCGCCTTTTTCAAGAGCTCCGGGTTATCAGGATCAGTGTAGCGTGCTATGGCTCGAACGCTAGCATGTAGAGATGTCCGATAATATCGGCCCACCAATATTATCGGCCCAATATTAGCATAAAAATGTAATATCGGTATCGGATTTTTTTGCTTTAAAACCGATAAAATAAAAACAGCGAAACACCGAAATAGTGCCTATGAGCTCCTGAAGCGTTTACCGGCACACATATCAGTATCGGCTTATATCGGTATCGGTAAATTGACAGTTGGACAATATCGACATATCAAATATCGGCAAAAAAGCCAGTATCGGACATCCCTACTAGCATGCTTTGCTGAGCGACACAGAGAAAGAAGAATTCAATGGATTTAGTGATTTAGGGTGAGATCGGTTTGGTAAACTTGTTGGCTCGTGTTTTATGCTTTAGCTATCTGAATAATTTTGATGTTAGCATGCCAGACACATGCACAGTTTGTTGTCTACGCTTTATGTAGCTGAATGACCATCGATGCGCTACACTAGCATGCTGCGCTATCATACTATATTTGCGTGCTGTATGTCTATTCAGCCTGTTTCTCTCTACTATATTGTCGTAATTATGACTTGCCTTTCAAGATGAAACGTCTGTTCTTGTTCCTGGATTTTGTAAAATAAATTCTCACCGAGGGCATTATAATATGACTGAACACACGTGGAGTTATGTACTTAAGAAAAAGGTAAAATAACTGAAAACACATTTTACATTTTCAATTTCTTTTATGTTCTAGTTTCTTCAAAAAAGCCACCCTTTGCTCTGATTACTGCTTTGCACACTCTTGGCATTCTGAAATGGTTTTCCAACAGTCTTGAAGGAGTTTCAAGAGGTGTTCAGAAGTTGTTGGTCCTTGTGCCTTCACTCTGTGGTTCAGCTCACCCCACACATCTCAATTGGGTTCAGATCCGGTGGCTGTGGAGGCCAGGTCATCTGCCGCAGCACTCTATCACTCGCCTTCTTGGTCAAATAGCCCTTTCTCAGCCTGGAGGTGTGTTTGGGGTCATTGAAAAATAAATGATAGTCCAACTTAACACAAATCAGATTGGATGGCATGTGGCTGCAGGATGCTGTGGTAACCATGCTGGTTCAGTGTGCCTTCAATTTTGAAAACATCCCCAACAGTGTCAACAGCAAAACAACCCCACACCATCACACCTCCTCCTCCATGCTTCACTGTGGGAACCAGGCATGTAGAATCCATCCGTCCACCTTTTCTCGTCTCACAAAGATACGGCGGTTGGAACCTAAGATCTCAGATTTAGACTCATAAGACCAAAGCACAGATTTCAGATAGTTTAATGACCATTCCTTTTGTTTCTTGGCCCAAACACATCTCCTCTGCTTGTTACCTCTCCTTAGCAGTAGTTTCCTAGCAGCTATTTGACCATGAAGGCCTGATTCGTGCAGTCTCCTCTTAACAGTTGTTCTAAAGATGGGTCTGCTGCTAGAACTCTGTGTGGCATTCATCTGGTCTCTGATTTTAGCTGCTATTAACTTGCAATTTCTGAGGCAGGTGACTTGGATGAACTTGTCCTCGGAAGCAGAGGTGACTCTTGGTCTTCCTGTCCTGGGTCGGTCCTCATGTGTGCCAGTTTTGTTGTAGTGCTTGATGTTTTTTTGCGACTCCTGTTGAGGACACATTTAAAGTTTTTCTAATTTTCTGGACTGACCAACCCTCTTTTCATAAAGTAATGATGGCCACTTGAATGATGGCCACTTGTTTTTCTTTAGTTAGCTGATTGGTTCTTAGCCTAGTAACCTGACTTCTGCACAACGCAACTGTTGGTCCCGACCCCATTGATAAAGCAAGAAATTCCACTAATTGACCCGGATAAGGCACACAGGTGAAGTGACAGCCATGTCAGCTGACGACTTCTTGAAGCTCATCGAGAGAATGCCAAGAGTGTGCAAAGCAGTAATCAGAGCAAAGGGTGGCTTTTTTGAAGAAACTAGAACATAGAACATGTTTTCAGTTATTTCACCTTTTTTTGTTAAGAACATAACTCCACACGTGGGCATTCATAGTTTTGATGCCGTCAGTGAGAATCTACAATGTAAATAGTCATGAAAATAGAGAAAATGCATTGATTGTGAAAGTGTGTCCAAACTTTCGGCCTGTACTTATATGTGTTTTCTCCGTCAATGTTATGCATTTGCAGGCTTGTGTGACTTATTCTTGAAGGCCGGAAAATACGGTCGATGCACAGCATGCCGATCAGGAGCACAACCCCGATGTTTTCTGTCTGTCAAAAGTGTTGATGCTCCAGCTGCAGTCTGCACGTTAATAAAGAACAGGACTCTGGGGGAGAAGCTGAATTAGTGATGTACATTAATGCAGGTGACAGAGAGAGGGAGAGGAGAGAGTGGGAGAGGAGAGAAAAGCTCATTGCATCTGGAGAAATTCCCCAATAGCCTAATTGTAGAAGCATAGCTTGGACTAACTGTAAGCTTTAATCAAAAAGCAAACTTTAAGCCAATTCTTTAAAATAGTTTAGTCTTAACACGTGGCATCCAGTGCAGGGCAGCAAAGTAAGGAATTCTTTGTGCAGGGAAACTTGTTTCTTTACTGTACATACGACACCAACGCTTTGAATCTTGAATCTCGTGAGAGTGTTTGCCCTACCAACAGAAACTGGAAGATGGTTCTGCAGGGGAGGAGTCTGAAAGTTGAAGGACCTGACCGCCATTTTACTCTTACAAATTCAAGGAATCACAAGTAGCCCTGCGGTCTGAGATTGCAGAGTTCTGGTTGGATGATAAGGCACCACGAGCTCTTTAAGATATGATGGTGTCTGATCATTAAGCACGTTGTAGGTAAAAAGAATCATTTTAAATTTTATCCTCTATTTTATGGGCAGTCAGTGTAGAGAAGGAAACACAGTAGGAAAGTGGTCTCTTTTCTTAGTTCCTATTAATACATGTGCAACAGTATTCTGAACCAGCTGGAGAGGTTTGACTGTCTTGTTGCTACAATCTCAAGAATTACAGAAATCCAGCCTGGATGAATCAACAATCAATCAATCAATCAATCAATCAATCAATCAATCAATCAATCAATCAATCAATCAATCAACGAATTAATCAAATCAATCAATTCTTGACATTTGTTTATTGTGCGCATTCAGTAACAGATCTTGATCAAAGATGACTCCCAGATTTTTTAGAGTGGTGTTGGAGGCCAAGGTAAGGCCATCCAAAGTAGTTTTATCATTACATATTGAGTTTCTAAGGTGTTCAAGATCAACAACAATGACTTCAGTTTTGTCTAAGTTGAGTCACAGAAAGTTACGAGTCATTCACGTTTTTTTTTTTACGTTTTAATGGAGAGCACCGCTTCCCAAAACATAAACTGATGGATCTGTGCCGTAATCTACACCCTATGTTGAAGCGGGAGACAAAAAACCCCAAAGCTATCCCTGTGCACATTCAGGTTGTGTGCATCATGAGATTCTCGGCCACCGGGACGTTCCAACGGAAGATCGGGCACATATGCGGCATCTAACAGCCAACGGTCGCTAGAATCATGCCAGCGGTGTTAGAGGCAATCATTTCTTTAGCCCCGGACTACATTCAATTCCCGTTCCAACAAAATCAAGCAGGGATTTCATGCCATCGCCGGCACCAACATCATAGGTGCAATAGATTGTACACGTCGCTCATAGGACACCATCACGTAATGAATTCAATAACGTTAACAGCAGAGGATTTCATTCTGTGAATAAACAAATAATTTGCGGTTCCAGTATGACCCTTTTGGTGGCCCGGAGGAACACGACTCGTTTATTTTGCGAAACAGCTGTGTGGATGAGCGGCTCCAATACAAGATGTTTTTCTTCTGTGGGCTGCAATGCGCTTTTTAGCAGGGATCTTGATGTCGAACCTTTTTTTTCTTTTTTTTTTGTCACTGTTCTCTCGGGCGACCCAATAGCGTTAACGGCTGTTGCCACCTTCTCTCAAGCTGCAGTTTTGGTTATTGAGGACATGTTTGAATTTAGCGTCCCAAACAATTATTGCTAGTGGTCTTCTACTTCGCTGACAAGAATCTGTGCCTGAAAAGTTATTCCTCTTCGCCTTTTCTCTATGTTGCCGGTTTGGAGGAGAATATTCAGTAGCGTGTTTACAAGGGGATTGTCCCTACCATATATGGTCTATTGAGGGCGTCTCTTCATG
>OMPJ01045318.1:0-17007 GCA_900312935.1 Carapus acus
TCTCACACAATACCCACTCTCTCACTCTCTCATCAAGTCGTTGGCTATCGAAGTCAATTAGTGTGGTCAGTTGTCATGGTTCAACACTCACACAGTATCAATTTTGAACAACTTAAACTTTGTACTTTAAGTTTAAAAAAATGATAATATATGTGACTGAAGATTATCTTTTTTGGAGATTTTCCTCCCTCTTACTTCCATAACCAATTTCGTAAAACTTTCTGGATAACAGGGATGTTGTCCAAGGTTTCAATTTTGCCTGATTTGACCTCTGATATATCCCCTGTGCCCAATCACACATTCCAAGATAAAAATTTTCACACTTCAGGGGTCTAACTTCGATTCTTTAAGAATCCTAAGGAGCTATACCATAATGTATGTATGCGAGTATGTAATAAGGTTTGCCCTATTTAGAGACTGGAATGCTTCTGGTAGAGGTTTTCTTGAATCAGAGCATGTCCTCTGTCTAGTGAATTTTCTTCACATATAAGTTGTAGTAGGGCCTTTCAATCTTCGGCAACCAGCGATCAATCACATCAGACATTAGACCCAGTATGAGTGAACAATCGCAAAGCTTGGCTTTATCCCTATTCACCCGTCCATCTCATAATTCCAGCCTCCGGGACGTCACTCGATCACCTGCAGTACTGTTTTTTCCAAAACAATTTCAGTCACTATCTTCAAACTCATCACATTCAACAATTTTAGATGTGATAATAACTGCTGTTCCTGCCAATTTAGGCTCGATTTCAGTTCCCTCTGACTGCATACACAAAATTTTTAGCACATTTCCAAACTCCAGTCTGGGACTGACAAATGTCCATCACATTGGACACGAGTCTTAGACAACCCAAAAGGTCAGAACCGCGGACTCCAGTCTTAGATAACCCAAAAGGTCAGTACCGTGGACTCCAATCTTAGACAACCCAAAGGTCAGCACCTTTGGACTCTAGTCTTAAGATGACCCAATCGGTCTATACCCCGGACTCCAGTCTTAAGACAACCCAAATGGTCTGCAGGTCGGACTCCAGTCTTAAGACTTCAACACAATTGAAACACAATTTCAGTGGCCTCCTGTGCACAGAATCAACTCAGCTACAGTTAGGCTCCCGTCACTTCTCCTCCCAGTTCTTGTTTTTGGCAGGGACTTAGATGCTGCGCCCCAGCTGTCGACCGTCTCCGATGAGGGGACACAGCGGAATCACCCTCGACCCTTTGCCATCCTGTTCGTGACGCCAATAATGTTGGAGGTTGATTGAAGAGAGGAGACACCAGACTGCAGCCTTCGGGAGTTTAATGACGTCAATACATTCTTACAGCCAAATCATGAATGCACCCACCATCTCGTCTCTTTTATAGTCCCAGTGTATGAATGTGTGCTGTGTCAGTCTGCGTGCGTGTGTATGTTTACTTGTAGCAGCATCCATTGGTATGAATCACCCTTTCCGTTGCAACATCTACTGGTATGCATCTCCATCTCTATTATTCCGGGAAACACTCCTATCCTAGAGACTTCTGCCTCCCTGTTCCTTTCCCATGTCCCAAGTCAATTAATCAGGTCAGCCTGACCTGACAAATAGACAACCAGGAATTGACCTGCCCTCCTAAATGATATTAATGATATTTATGTCTGTATGTCTACGCGCAGAAATGTGCGTATCGTGTACAACTATTACTATTTTCCACCACATTGGATCGACAGCTGATGACGTTTCATTGCATCCTCCACCAGGAAGCACTGTGCGCACAAGCATTCCCCCCTGAATGTGTGGAAGTGATGAACCTCGTTATCAAGATAGTAAACAAAATAATTGCGAACTGGTTAAGCCACCGACAGTTTTGTTCATTGTTAAAATAAGTCAACAGCGCACATTCGGATTTGCTGCTGCTCAACAATGGCCGCTGACTGTCCAGGGGAGAAGTGCTCAAACGGTTTGCCAATTGTCTGGAGCATTTGAAAAGGCCTCGAGTATCCTGAACTTGGAGACCTTCATTGGCTAGGATAGCCTTATTTCATGGTGGATATGGCAAGTCACTTGAACACACTAAATAAAAATCTCCAAAGAAAGGGAAGTACGGCCCTGCAGATGCTGGAGGATCTATTGGCGTTTGAGCGCAAGATGACAATGTTTGCATGAGACAAAAAAATGGCAGAAAAAGTCAAGTCAAATCAATTTAATTTGTACAGCGTCGAATCCTAACAGGAGTTATCTCAAGGCGCTTTACAGGATAGAGCAGGTAGTGCTCCCAGCGTGTAAACAGTCAAGGTCCATGGGAAGGACACACAGGGAAGAAACCTCGGGCAGGCCAGGCTACAGGTGGGCGGCCAACTGATTTACCGGTTGGGTTGAGAGAGAGGGAAGGAGAGAGAGATAGAGGGAGAGGCAGAGAGAGACAGGTGTAGGGATGCACAGGTGTAGGGATGCACAGCAGCAGGAGCAGGAACCAGATGTTTGGAGGTCCGTCATCAGTTGTGATGTCCTAGCTGCCGGCTACTGGTTAATAAAGCACAAGACAACACTCTGGGGAAGAAGCCCAATTTGTACCATGCATTTATGAGGAATGCAGGTAAGGGTGGATGGGTGCAAGTGAGGCGGAGAGGTAATCGAGGAAGAGAGGAGAGGAAAGCTCAGTGCGTCATCTGATTCTTGTCATATAGTTTTGTCTAACTATACGCTTTATCGAAAAGGAGAGTTTTTAGCCAACTCTTAAAAGCAGTGAGGGTATCCGCCCCCCGGACTGAAGCAGGAAGATGGTTCCACAGGGTAGGAGCCTAATAGCTAAAGGCTCTGCCCCCTTTTCTACTCTTATTGATTTTTGGGATCACCAATAACCTACGCTCTCGGATTGCAGAGCTCTGGTTGGATGATAAGGCACAATCAGCTCTTTAAGGTACGATGGTGCCCGATTATTTAGCGCCTTGTAAGTGAGGAGAAGGATTTTGAATTCTATTCTTGATTTTATTGGCAACCAGTGCAGAGAAGCTAACACTGGGGAGATGTGGTCTCTTTTCTTGGTTCCTGTCACTGTACATGCTGCAGAATTCTGAACCAGCTGGAGAGGCTTTAGTGTCTTGTCGCTACAGCCTGCTAATAAAAAATCACTGTGATCCAGCCTGGAGGTAATTGTTGGGGTCAAACCCCGATCAACAAGAATGACACAACAGGTAGTGTTAATTTTACTCATGAGGAGAACGCACGTAGGCAAGCACTCAGTTACAGTCCATTCACAACGCTCTCTGAGCCCTTTGTATGCCCTCCCTCGTTTTATGGTTACAATCGTCAGGGTTACATTGTTTTCATGACTGAGCAGAAAAGCCAATCGTGTGGACAAAGTGTTGGGCACCTTCAGTCTGGAGCTGCATGACCCTGGAGACATCTGGTACCTTATCTAGGTGTACTGATGGTTTGCAAAGCTAAACAAGGCTATGTGCGAGCAAAGTATTCTGACGATTGAACGTCTTTCACACTACTGTATATGACCTATGTGACAATATATGACAATCATGGAAGGTTACTCAATATGTGACAATATATATCAATCATGGAAAATCTCTCGATGATATGCATACAAAAAACAAATAAAAGAAATTTTCCAACGTTTCCCTCCTGTTTATTGTGTTATTTTCCTGTATCCACTTCTTCCTGTGGGATTTTCAGTGGTACATTCATTCTTACTTAAAGTCAAAGTCAAGGTCAAACGTACAGATCTGGTGTATCATCTTTCCCTTCATCCTTCTCATGGGCCAGGAAGGCCTTTATTTCCTCACTCTTTCCCTCTATGGTTCTGACTACTAACCTTTCACACAGAGAACGTGCACAAGGAATGAGACAACAATCCACCACAACGACTATGGCGACAAAGGTAGCAATGGCAGTCAGCCCCGTCATTATCAGCCCCTCAAATTTACCAAACATGCTTGCCAAAGGATCCCACACTGCGGTCTCCACCCCAGAGTAATCCTTCAACTGTTTGGCGAAGGTGCTCAATTGTTTCAGCGTTCTGGTAAGGGAACCATCTGGGGCAGTATTGTTGGGAATCATAGTACAGCACTCAGTACCGAACATAGAACATACCCCTCCCCTGTCCGCCAGGAGTTATCCACTGCTATCCGTGTCTGCCATGCCATCAGAGAGGTTGCAGCCAACTGTTCGTGTATAGCTCGAAAACCATCATTAGTTTCATTAGCCAAAAATTGTATATTGAAATGAAGATAATTTATTCTATCAACGTTCTTATTTGTTGTGACCGAAAATAGTGAGCCCCATAAAGGGAAAGCTTCAAATCCTGCCGCTACCTGATCCACCAGTTTGTACCTATCCGGGACCCCTCTTGGTATATCTACAGAATCAAACCATACAGGTGTGCCATCAGTCAGCAAGGAGGACAATGGAGAAGCAGATCTCTTTCCTTTCATAATTAGGTAACATTAGTGATTCAAACCCATTATTTGCATCTATTTCAGATACAGTATGTGTGCTGGATAAGATAGGATTAAAAGTGTGCATCGTCCACTCCATGTGTATGGCAAGAAATTGTACAGTCGTTGTCCTCCACACCACCAATATACATCAGCACGTATTGTAGTTAGATCATCAACTCCGTCTGTTATTATCATTGAACACAAATCGATACTAAACGTCCCTACATATGTGATTTTCTCAGTGTCACTCCTCTCTACACATGTAAAATTACCACAAATAAATCAAAGTATGGTACAGACTGATTGTTTACCTTTACCTCGGGATGTGGAAGTAGATATTGTTTACGTTCCTCCGTCATCTGCGTATTTTCCCTCATTAATTGTGTTATGCATGTGTAGTTTGGTTGGAATGCATGAAAGAGTCTGAAGGGTGGTCTAGCATTCATACAGACTATGCAATCTCTCTTGTGGAAATGCTGCACACTCTGCCAATAGCAACCAGTTGTTAACACTCCCCCCCTTTCCTGTTTCTAAAAATTTCATTTTATTAGTGTCCAGAACAATGATTTTATGCTTCACATTTGCTGGTGCCGTTCCCACCGATGCCCTGGGAGGTGATGTGGTCGTTGACTGCAAAGGAGGGTTTTGGCAGCTAACGATGCTGGTCTGGGGGGTCATAAGTTGTTACATCATACATCCACAAAGACAACCACATACATCCATGGTCCTTGTTGGTAAACAAATCTCCCTTACTTAAATTCACAGTGAAACTAATATAATCATGTCCCTTGTTATACACGTGTGCAAGTGATACTTTACTCTTCATTTGTTTTGCCCTCGGTGTTTCGCATCTGGCCTGCCAGTCAGTTCCTGTGTGGTCTGCGACTGCAGCCCATGACGACTCCATGTAGTAGGTGATGTAGAAGGACTGGTTGATCCATCCTGGAAAGAACTCTCTGACTGGAATCCAAAAAGTTTTTGTCTCACCAGAGTTTAGACATATGATAGTTCCGTAGTCGTATCCTAGTTGTATCTTATATACGTTTTCATATCCAGTGTTGCAGTAGCCTTGGTCTGTTGTTCTCCCCGATGACCCTGCTGGAACAGCAGCAGGCACAATCGTGATGATGGAGCAGCCTAATAGGCTGATCAGGAGCAGTGTTGTCATAATTTTTGAAGTGTTGCGGAAAGGAGGGAATATGATTGTACCGAGCCTGTACAGGCCTTCGGAGTATATTCACTTTGACCCATTGATGTCACTGAAGCTCTGTTGTTTTTTGCAGTGGCTTTGGTGTATCCACGTTGTCCGCTCAGCAATCTTTACAGCTGTGGGTGTTGTCAGCAATACCTGGAAGGGCCCCTCCCACCATGGACTGGACCAGTTCTTTCTTTTGATGATGCGGATCAACACCCAATCACCAGACTTCAGCTCAGATATCACCTGTGAGGGGAGATCACTCGGCATTTGATTAGTTTGTTTCACTTCTCTTTGTTCAAGAAGTCTCATGTGGCTAGCCAAACTCAGGTCTCCATCCTCAAGAGCACTTCCCGTAGGGAATTGTGGTAGACGATACGGTCGACCAAACAGTCTCTCATATGGAGATAATCTGTTTTCTCCTTTTGTGATGTTGATATACATTTGCACTAACTCTACACATTGAACTCAGTTTCTTCCCGTTTCTTGCATTGTTTTTCGTAGTCTATCTCTTATTGTACCGTTCATTTGCTCAATTAGCCCTGCGCTCTGAAGATGGTATGCACAGTGTGTTTTTAAATTGAATCCCAGTTCTTCACTTATTTTTTTCACTATTTTCACAAAATGTGATCCATTATCGCTGTATATTGTTTCTGGGATGCCATACCTGGGAATTATTCAAACACATAAAGCTTTTGCTGCTGTTAGCGCATCTGCATGTTTTGATGTTATTATTTCAACCCATTTTGTAAATGCATCTTCTATTACCAATCAGAACTGTTTATTTTCACATTTGTTTAATTCCATAAAATCCATATGTATTCTTTGGAATGGATTTTTAACTTCCGGCATGATCCCTCTTTGTGGCCTCACATTACCATGTGGATTATTTTTTGCACATATTGGACAGGCTCTGCAAAAATTCTTTGAGTAAAGCGTGAACCCATAAGTGGTGTAATATTGGTCTACCTGGCCTACCATCCCTCCAGCTGAGACATGGCTTGGCCCATGGCTCAAAGTAGCAGCCCATTTAAATAATGATTTTGGTAAGATTAACTTCCCCTTAAGTCATTTATACCCATCTAGTGTTTATGTAGCCCCGCGCTTTTCCCAAAGATGTTTTTCTGATGTCGGTGCATGGTTTTGCATATCCCTCAATATTGTGTCATCTACTTCTTCATTCACTACTAGTATACAGTATATTTAGCTGCTTTCTTTGCCTGCTCATCTGCAAAATCATTACCTCTTAATACCTTGTCTTATTTGTTTGTGTGTGCAGTGCATTTACAAATAGCCACTCTAGATGGCAACAATATAGCATTCAATAGTTGTATAAGTAGGTCTTTGTGTCTGTGTCTTGCAAATCTGGTCCTGTTTTCTCAGATAGCTGGGTGCAGTCATGTGGTGTGCCCTCATCTTCTGTTGGAATAAGTGTTGCAGGGTTTAGCTTTGAGCATCTTTCTATTGTTAAGTGTGGTTGTGACAACGTTGCCATACAGGATAGTTGTCTTGTTGGGGAAAGAAATTGCATGTTAGATTGCAACAGCAATACAGATACTGCATGTGGAAATTTGACCACCAAGGGGTGGTATAACACAATATGTGTAGTATCTATCACAGCCAGTGACGTGGCGACAGCAGTCTGCCACTGAACGAGCTCCTCTGCTGGATGAGTGTGCTGTGCGGAGGGTGGTGGGCATTGTCCATGATTGCCATTAGTTTGTCGAGTGACCTCTTTTCAGCCACTGACACCACGGGTTCCAGCTCCATGCCCACCACAGAGCCGGCTCTCCTGACCAGCTTGTCCAGCCGCGCAGCGTCCCTCTTCTTGATTCTGCCTCCCCTGCACACCACCGCATGTTGAACGAACGTAATTATGCAACATTACTGGACATAGCTTGGGAAAAAATAGTAGGACTTTCACAATATCCCTGCTGCAATCTTGTATATGTGTACCTTTCTCCTTCAAATGTAAATGCAAACCAATATTGACTTTCTTTTGCTACTGGAATGGAAAATAAAGCATTGCTAATATCTATTACAGAGAACCACTTTGCTCCTGGTCACATAGTATTTAGAAGAGTGTGTGGATTGGGAACATTTGGTGCTCTCTGTACCACAGCTTGATTCACAGCTTGCAGATCTTGGACCAATCTCCATCCCACTGAAGGTGGTGCCTTTTTAACTGGAAAGATAGGTGTGTTACATGGAGAATCAGGACATTTTACCAACACCCCAATTTTGAGCAAATCTTCAATTACTGGTTTAATTCCCTCTATTGCATCTCTTTTTAAAGGACATTGTCTCTGACAAGGTTGCCAATTAGATTTGGGTCTAATAACAACAGGTTGCACTCCCTTTATTAATCCCACACCTGCGGGACCTCTTGACCACAACCGCTGTGGCACTTCTAAAAGTTTTATCTCCTCCTCCGTGCTCAACAGCACGTGTCAGTGCCCTGCATGCAAGTGTACTTCAGCTTTTGCTGGAGCGTTCCACCATTACCCCACCATTGCTGGAGCGTTCCACCATTTCCCCACACCATGCAGTCCAAGCCTTTAGTTGTAGTCACCTGACCAATCCTTACTTTCCTCTGCTAAAAACTACTAAACAGATGATGTCATTCTAAGGATTGACCAACTACTGTCGAAGTTTGATTTGATTATTATGCTGAGATGGTTAATCCTCTGAATGCGCTGATGTATCAGGACATTAGCATGACCACACAGCTCAAGTGAAACGAGCAGGCAGAAAAGGCATTTTGTGCAGTTAAGTAAGCATTGGTAATTACATCTGCTCTAGCATTGCCTTTTGTTCAAATGGTAGATTGTAAAGGTCATTTTATGACCTCGGTGTTGACTCAAAAACATGGCGATAAGATGAAGCCTATCGCCTATTTTCAGTCTAACTCGACAGTGTAGCATGTGCACTTCCTCATTGTGTACGCACAGTTATTGCAGCAGCTGTGGCTGTTGAGTCCAGCGCTGGCACAGTATTACTCCATCCACTAACACTAAAAGTGCCGCATGCAGTATCAGCATTATTGCTAAAACCAAATATGACATTCTTGTCACCAGCTAGGCATTTATCCTGCATGGCGGTGCTACTCTCACAACCTCATGTTACAATAGAAAGATGCACAACATTAAATCCTGTTATTACACGGCTTGTGTGAATGCTTGGTTCTGATTGGCCGTTATTGGTCACGTGAGCGGTCATTATTTTCGTATAATGACCGCTCGACTATCAATAACGGACCGCTGCGAAATCAGAGACTCAGAGTTGAACTTCCTGCATTCATATCAATCCGCGCCAAAGCGTTTAGTTCCACTCCGGATTGTTTACGTACTGTTGCCCGCGTCACGCTTCGTCACGGAACAAACATGAGCAGTTTAAAAATTATTTTCAGCATATTTGGGAAGCATGAAACTTTCGATGCGTGGGTAAGTATGATACGTGTACTTCAAGCTGCGGCGACAAACACACGTCGGTAGAAGTGACAGAAGCGCGAATGTAAAAGCAGAGTACCTGTAGCCGTTACGGCACTATTTTCTCGCGGAGACGAAAATATCGTAGCCTACACTTTTGCAGAAAAATGAAAGTAGCCTTGTTATGAACTATTTCTGACAACTGTATTATTCATTAATGTTTTAAGCCGTGTTCGCGTCGAGTGGTGGGGACACCTCAAGGTGATTATCAAGCAACAATGAGCTCCGTACATTATCGTATTATTATTATAGTACATTATCCCGTACTTATTGATGCCTCTTAGCTGCGCTATAGTTTATTTTCTTGTTTATTTAATGATTTAGTGCCGTGTCGTTCAGGTTTCTTGCGAAGTATTTTGTCACACTAGCAACCAGAAGTGGACAATTACACTAGATGCTACTCCTCTCTCCCCCCAATTCCTGGTGAAGCTCCCCTGTGTCCTCTGCATCTTCTACTGTGGGTAGAAGATGCCTGACACTTGTTCCTGACACTTGTTCACCTCTTGATTTGGAAAATACTCATGAATATGTATCCTGATTTTGTTATTTCAAGTTTTAGTTGTAGTTGTGTAGTTGTAGTTCAAGTTGTAGTTCCAGGCTGGAACTACATCCAGAATACATTACTTGCATGGACAATGTTTTTGTGTAGAATCATAGTGGTGGCTCGCAGAGCCGTTGCCAGCACCTCTCATCGTTATCATTTATTTCAGTTTAGTGAAAGCAAAAACAGCAACTTAACACACTGGGAGACAGGCAGCAGGCATGCCAATGTGGACTGCATTGAAATGCACCTGACAGCTCTTTTAATTCCAATAATCCATTAAGTTTCATTCTACAGCACTGAATCGCACCAATTGTGGGAATTGTTCCTTAAAACACCTTCTCGAGAGCGCTTGCAAGATTTTGATATAGAATGACTGAAAAACGTTCAACAGGGCAGGAACTCCATCCAGAGGCTGCTGGCAGAATACGGCACTTGCATGGACAATTTTTTTATGTACAATCATAGCGGGGGCTCGCAGAGCAGTTGTCAGCGCCTCTCATCGTTATCAATATTTCAGTTTGGTAAGAGCAAAAACAGCAACTTAACACACTGGGAGACACACAGCAGGAATGCCAATGTGGACTGCATTAAAATGCACTTGATAGCTGTTGTTGTCCCAAGGATCCATCAAGTTTTATGCTGACAACACTGAATTGCCCAAACTTTGGGAATTGTGCCTTGAAACACCTTCTTGAGAGCGTTTTCAGATTTTGTAATGAAATGACTGAAAAACTTTCAACCAGACTGGAACTCCATCCAGAGGCTGCTGGCAGAATACGGCACTTGCATGGACAATGTTTTTGTGTACAATCAGAGTTGGGGCTCGCAGAGCAGTTGTCAGCACCTCTCATCGTTATTAATATTTAAGTTTGGTAAAAGCAAAAAAAGAAGCTTAACACACTGGGAGACAGGCAGCAGTCATGCCAATGTGGACTGCATCAAAATGCACTTGATAGCTGTTGTCGTCCCGAGGATCCAATAAGTTTTATGGAGAAAACACTGTATTGCATAAACTGTGGGAATTTTTCCTTAAATTACCTTGAGAGCATTTTCATATTTTGTAATGAAATGACTGAAAAACTTTCAACAAAGCTGAAACTCCATCCAGAGGCTGCTGGCAGAATACAGCACTTGCATTGAGAATTTTTTTTTGTGTAGAATCATAGTGGTGGCTCGCAGAGCAGCTGTCAGCACCTCTCATCGTTATCAATATTTCAGTTTGGTTAAAGCAAAAGCAGCACCTTAACACACTGGGAGACAGGCAAGCAGGCAGACCAATGTAGGCTGCACTAAAATGCACCTGACAGCTGTTTTAATTCCAATGATCCATTAAGTTTCATTACACAGCACTGAATCACACCAAATGTGGGGATTGTAAGTTAAAACGCCTTCTTGTAATGAAATGACTGAAAAACTTTCAACAAGGCTGGAACTCCATCCAGAGGCAGCTGGCAGATTACAGCACTTGCATTGAGTGCTGTGGACTGCATTTTTGTGTAGAATCATAGTGGGGGCTCGCAGAGCAGTTGTCAGCACTTCTCATCGTTATCAATATTTCAGTTTGGTAAAAGCGAAAACAGCAGCTTAACACAAAGGGAAGGCATGCCAATGTGGACTGCATTAAAATGCACTTGATAGCTGTTGTCATCCCAAGGATTCATCAAGTTTTATGCTGACAACACTGATTTGCCCAAACTGTGGGAATTGTGCCTTAAAACACCTTCTTGAGTGTGTTTTCAGATTTTGTAATGAAATGACTGAAAAACTTTCAACCAAGCTGGAACTCCATCGGGAGGCTGCTGGCAGAAAACTGCATTTGCATGGACAATGTTTTTGTGTAGAATCATAGTGGGGGCTCGCAGGGCAGTTGTCAGCACCTCTCATCGTTATCAATATTTCAGTTTGGTAAGAGCAAAAACAGCAGCTTAACACACTGGGACACACGCAGCAGGCGTGCCAACGTGGACTGCATTAAAATGGACTTGATAGCTGTTGTCATCCCAAGGATTCATCAAGTTTTATGCAAACACTGAATTGCACAAACTGTGGGAATTGTGCCTTAAAAAACCTTACGTGTTTTCACATTTTGTAATGGAATGACTGAAAAACTTTCAAACGGCTGGAACTCCATCCAGAGGCTGCTGGCAGAATATAGCACTTGCATGGACAATGTTTTTGTGTAGAGCCATAGTGGGGGCTCGCAGAGCAGTTGTCAGCACCTCTCATCGTTATCAATATTTCGGTTAAGTAAAAGCAAAAACAGCAGCTTGAAACAATGGGACACACACGGCAGGCATTCCAATGTGGACTGCATTGAAATGCACTTGATAGCTGTTGTCATCCCGAGGATCCAATAAGTTTTATGCAGACAACACTGAATTGCACAAACTGTGGGAATTGTGCCTTAAAACACCTTCTTGAGAGCGTTTTCAGATTTTGTAATGAATTGACTGAAAAACTTTCAACAAGGCTTGAACTCCATCCAAAAGCAGCTGGCAGAATACAGCACTAGCATTGAGTGCTGTGGACTGCAATGTGGACTGCATTTTTGTGTAGAGTCATAGTGGGGGCTCGCAGAGCAGTTGTCAGCACTTCTCATCGTTATCAATATTTCAGTTTAGTAAAAGCAAAAACAGCAGCTCTAAACACTTCGAGAAAGGCAGCAGGCATGCTAATGTAGGCTGCATTGAAATGCATGTGACAGCTGTTTTAATTGCAATGATCCATTAAGTTTCATTCTCCACTGCATCGCACCAATTGTGGGGACTGTAAGTTAAAACACGTGTTTTAGAGCGTCTGCAAGATTTTCACATAAAATGTGTGACAAATGTTCAACAAGGCTGGAACTTCATCCAGAGGCTGCTGGCACAATAAGGTACTTGCATGAACAATGTTTTTGTGTAGAATATTGGTAGGGGATCGCAGAGCCATTGTCAGCACCTCTGATCATTATTGATGTTTCTCCTTATTTAAAAGCAAATGCAGCAGCTTAACACACTGGGAGACAGGCAGAAGGCGTGCCAATGTAGGCTGCATTGAAATGCACCTGACAGCTGTTTTAATTCCAATGATTCATTAAGTTTCATTCTACAGCACTGAATCGCACCACTGTGGGGATTGTAAGTTAAAATGCCTCTTTGAGAGCGTTTTAAGATTATGTAATGAAATGACTGAAAAACTTTCAACAAGGCTGGAACTCCATCCAGAGGCTGCTGGCACAATAAGGTACTTGCATGATCGATGTTTTTGTGTAGAATCATGGTGGGGGCTCGCAGAGCAGTTGTCAGCAGGTCTCATCTAATTCATATTTCAGTTTAGTAAAAGGTAAAAGCAGGAGCCCAAAACACTTGGAGACAGGCAGAAGGCATTCAAATGTAGGCTGCATTGATATGCACTTGACAGCTGTTCTAATTCAAATGATCAATCAAGTTTAAAAATGACAGCACTCAATCACAGCCACTGTGGGGATTGTGCGCTATAATACCTTTTTGAGAACATTTGCAAGATTTTGTGATAAAATGACTGAAAAACTTTCAAAAAAGCTGCAACTCCACCCAGAGGCCTCTTGCAGAATATGGCACTCTCATGGACAATGTTTTTGTGTACAATCATAGTGGGGGCTCGCAGAGCAGTTGTCAGCACCTTTTATCGTTATCAGTATTTCTGCTTAGTAAAGGCAAAAACAGCAGCTTAACACACTGGGAGACAGGCAGCAGGCATGCCAATGTAGGCTGCATTGAAATGCACCTGACAGCTGTTTTAATTCCAATGATCCATCAAGTTTCATTTTACAGCACTGAATCGCACCAAATGTGGGGATTGTAAGTTAAAACGCCTTCTTGAGGGCGTTTTCAGATTTTGTAATGAAATGACTGGGAAACTTTCAACAAGGCCAGAACTCCACCAGAGGCTGCTGGCAGAATACGGCACTTACATGGACAATTTTTTTATGTACAATCATAGTGGGGGCTCGCAGAGCAGTTGTGAGCACTTCTCATTGTTATCAATATTTCTGCTTAGTAAAAGCAAAGTCAGAAGCTTAAAACACTGGGAAACACACAGCAGGCATGCCAATGTGGACTGCATTGAAATGCACTTGACAGCTGTTGTCGTCCCAAGGATCCAATAAGTTTTATGCAGACAACACTGAATTCCACAAACTGTGGGAATTGTGCCTTCATACACCTTAAGAGCGTTTTCAGGCTGGAAATCCATCCAGATGCTCCTGGCAGAATACGGAACTGGCATTTACAATGTTTTTGTGTAGAATCATAGTGGGGGCTCGCAGAGCAGTTGTCAGCACCTTTCATCGTTATCAATATTTCAGTTTAGTAAAAGCAAAAACAGCAGCTTAATTAGATTACACAATGTGAATTGTGGTAATGACGGTAAAGATTCCTGATTATATCTTGACATATGTGGCAGCAGAAGTAAACAACTGAATCAAAGCAGAATATGATGGAAAAAAATCAATTCTTCTTGAATAAAATACACTTTTGATTTAAATACTGCAATGCTGAAAACATCATACTACTTAAAAATGTATCCCTACATGCTATACCGGGTGTTGTTTTGAGTAATATTGGAATTTGCTGTGGGGGAAAAAAAAAAAAAGATTTATTTGTAATATTTCAACACAAGTGATATTGACTTCCTATTGAAAATAAAATTGATTGTGATGTGATACTTTTTTGGGTTAACATTGTCTACATTAGGGGTTTGCAATCTGATACCATTGGTGGGCCCATTTTCAAATTGGGAAATGATATGACGTGCACGGATGTAAATTTGAAAATGAAAATATATGTTTTAGTTAATAAAAGGTAAGCAATTTACAATCAAACATATTAATGTCACCATCACCCAGTCAGGGGTCGCAGTTCAACGTCAGGAGCCACATCTATTTTAACAGAGAGAGGGATTACATTACATTTATTTATTCCAGTCGGCTTTAACATTCCCACCCCAGCAGCGCTGCTATTACTATTTCTGTTGAAGTAGTTATTTATACCGATATTTATAATGCATATATTGTGTGTTTATATTCTTCTGTATACAGAAACTCTCTTCTTCTTCCTTCTTTCTTTCATAACAACTTACACCGGAATGCAGCACCTGAGTTTCATTACTCAATTCAATTGCTGTAATGACAATAAAAGATTCCTTATTCCTGATTACATAATTCAATTGCTGTAATGACAATAAAAGATTTCTGATTCCTGATCCTAATGAAGACAACATGTTTCTCCAATACTGGAAGACAAGTGCACCTCTCTTGCTTGAGTGGCAACAGCGAGACTTTACAAGCTTCCATGCAATGTACCGTTGTTTCATTTAAATTTTCAACAAGACTGTCAGTCATAGGGTGGTATAGAACTATCTGCATAGGTCTGATGTTCACCAACTGGTAATATGTGACAAGAAAGAGGTGCCTTGGTCAAATAGAATCTTTGTCAGAATCCTAATTCACAAGGCAACTCGGAACAGTTCTTGGCCTACATCTTTTGCAGATACTGTAGTTCTAAGTCTGTATCCTTTGCAGAGATGGAGCGCAGAGGCACTGCTTTCAGCACGAGCGTCAGTGAAAGGGCACAATATGGTCCATTTTGTCCTTCATTTTTTTAACTGGTTCACTCTGATCCATAATGCGGTGTGTCTTGAAATGTCCTTGACATAGACTCCTAATGGTATCTACTGTACTGTACAATATACTGTATCTACATGCATATATACAGTATATAAGAGCGTGCGTGCGTGCGTGCGTCCGTCCGTGCGTATATGTGCGTGTGTCTGCATGTGTGTCTGTGTATGTATGTCATCATATATTGCCGCCAAAGGAAATACTTCTTTGAATCTACAGTATGCTATACAAGAGAGCTACAGTTGTGTCTTTTTGAACTGAATTCCACTGACTAAAAAATAGATAATCATGCTCAACGAGATGATACAAAGATAAGTCATCTCTGCTATCGATGTATTGACTTTTTTTCTTGAGGAAAAAACTGTCTCAAGCGACGAAGAGCAGATGATTAACATTGATTGGATAGATCGCTATCTTCTAAGATGAGCTGTAGGCAGTGACCACGCAGCCTTTGGCTGAAGAGCAGATGTGTCTATATCAAGGCGGAGCACTTCATTTTACAATTGACACTCTTGTGCACAATGACTTATAGTGTCTCTCCACAGCAAGAGCTGTGTTTCCCTGGATATAATGACTCGTGCATTCGGACCCAATTCACTGCTTTGGCTGGTGTTGCTCTCTATTTGGTCTTTGGTATAGCAATGCTACTTACTATTGTTGGGAACTCTGTTGTGATATTGTCATTAGCTTGTTTTAAGCACATGCAGAGGCCCACCAATATATTTATAATGTCTTTAGCTGTGGTTGATCTTCTTGTGGGTTCTGTTGTGATGCCCTTTAGCTCCGTTCGATCCGTTGACGGCTGTTGGTACTATGGTGACGCCTTCTGTTCTCTTCACTTCAGTTTGGATGTGTTCCTCACTACGCTTTCCATCTTCCATCTTGTTTGCATTGCTGTGGACAGATATCAGGCAATATGTAATCCAATGCACTACTCCAGGAAAATGACAATGCCGGTGGTCTGGGTCATGCTCTGTATCAGCTGGGCACTAGCTGCTGCCTTTGCTTTTGGACTGTTGTACTCAAAGGCACTAATAGCAGGAATAGAGCAGTGGTTCTCAAATGGGGGTACGCGTACCCCTGGGGGTACATGGAGGTACTGCAGGGGGTACGTGAAGCTTTTCAAAATATCTTTAAAAAATCTTTAAAGTGCAATCTTTTTTTTTTTTCATCCTAAAAGAGGTAACGTTTATTTTTTTGTGAGCAAATCTTTATTTATTAAGTTAATTTATGTTGTAAACTAAATATAATTCATGTATAATTAAGTTATAGATTTATTTCTGTGAACACATTTTAGTTATTTATGTATATATTCAATTTTGTACCATTACAGAGACCAACTTAAATTAGCAGCGTTTTGCATACTTCAGTTTTGACTGGTTTTATTCCTTCCTGATGGTCACTGGCTTCTGTTTTTCTTTTTTGTTTCTACATGCAATGTTTGCAATATGGATGTATTTGTCAGGTTCACTGATATAAGTTGTTTGGCTTTAATAAATCAGACAGTGTACTGTACCTATTTTTTCTTCCAAAAAAGTTTTGCCCGTGTCAGGGGGTACTTGACTAAAAATATTTTTTTAAGGGGGTACATCACTGAAAAAAGTTTGAGAACCACTGGAATAGAGGATAAATGACCTGGAAATGACTTGATCAAATTGTATTTTTTAAGTCAAACTGTTGCACCAAACAGCTTAGGGCCACCACACACACGCACGC